>JAYESA010000018.1:13911819-13913923 GCA_036927795.1 Iris macrosiphon
TGGGACGACATGATAGGATCGTATCTTCGGAGGCATCCCGAACACGGATCAAAAGAAGTCAATACGGTACAAGATACGATATCATCAAAGAAGGACAGTAATATTTCAAAAGAAAACAATTTCAGAATAATTAGATTAAAATTGTTCCTAGTCGTGATTGAGTACACTCTTATCCTAGATCATATATCCTAGAGCAGGCTCGCAGCAGTACAACTAAATCATTGTACTACCACGACATCGCACTAATTGCGAATCGAGACCTGCATGGGGCCGCCACCAAAAATGTGTCACAACCCGCACCCGAAAATTGGGCATGGGTCGTGGGTACGTCCAGCCTACGCCGCAGCATCGGCGGTAGAATGCTGTCTAGGTCTACTATCTAGCTAACAATCTCACACAATAATATAGGTACCTGTCAAGATCTCAACTCCAAACGGAGGAGCAATATGATAAAGATAACATGATACTCAATCACGAATCTAAGCATAATAAGATAACACAGAAGTCTAACAACTCCAAGTCTAACAACTGCTACTAAAATAACAACAACATCAATAATAATAATAATAATACAACAACATCCTGAATCAAATATAATACAAGGTCTCAATCCAAAACCGGGGACAAATCCGGTACCAAAAGCTAATAAATACAACAACTTATATCCTAGTGATCCCGACTACCAACCCGGAATCACTCCTAAACTAGGGGGTCCCTGTCTGCACCATCGACAGGCTGAGGTCCATAAAATGTCGGACACCAATCCTCCGGATACTCTGAAAAAAATATGTTCAGTCAGGAATAGAGCAAATACACCTCTAACAACAGTTCCAGTTAAATGATAAAAACTATAAAGTAGTTGTAGCAAGTAGCAAGGTGAAGGAAATAAAGTATGAACAAGGATATATATATATATATATATATATATATATATATATATATATATATATATATATATATCACTAGTGCATAAAGGTAAAGATGCATTAATATCAGAAGCAAGATAGTAAAGACTGCAAGATACAAGAAATCTAAACTAAGATCAAGTATGTGCGCAAGAACGTGTAGTGAGTCCAGCAAGAGTACATGTAATGAGTCAAGTCCAGAAACTATAAGTGAGACCAGCAAGAAATGCAAGAGAGTCCAGACTAGAAAGAATGAACTCATGTCTTTGAAATACCTGTTTCGACATGTAAACGACTAGGGGTAAGTACTGCTCACCGCACACTGGGTGTGCGGTTGCTATCATTCCAGATTAGACCAGAGGGGGTGATTCCAGTGATTCCAGATGGGAATATTTATATGTCTACTCGAGTATTTTCCCGTCCCGACTAGTACAAGTGAATCCAAGACCCAACACATAAATCAAGTATGAGTCCAGCCAGAAATATGAGTGATGCCTGTAGTGAGTCACAAGGTGATGCCAGTAGGTGATTCCAGAATAGAGGCCAGAAACATGAAATATACGTGTCGTAAGTAAATGAATCCAAAAATACTAGTCCTTGTTGTGCCAGAAAAATCAGAGAATACTATACTAGAAACTGAATCATAATAATCATCAGATAATGAAAACTATCAAAGAATGTACTCGTCTGACGTCCTGAGCAACTAGCGATCCGAACTGGTATCGCAATGACCTATTACGAAAAGCAAGGTTAAACAGAATTTCTAATGAGTTAAACGGATATAAAATAACTAAAAACAAGCTTCTAGGGTCGTTCTAGGTCAAACGGATCAAACCGGTAAAATCTGGGTCAAAAAGTCAACTCAGGGTCCAAAAGTCAACTCTGGGTCAAAACTAGGTCAAACGTTGACTTTGGCGGTCAACCGGGTCAACTATGGTCAACTCTAGGTCAAACTAGGGTGCCCCTAAAATTTTAGGTCAAAAGTAGGTCATTAAGCTAATAAACCCTCAAACTCGCCTCCTTAAGATACCGGGATACCCTCAGTATCCGATACCTCAACCTACGCTATACGTCCCGTCTATACCCTCTATAATATATACTAGCACACACACATATATATATATATATATATATATATATATATATATATATATATATATATATATATATATATACTAGTATAAATACCTAGCTACTAA
>JAYESA010000018.1:13914023-14056523 GCA_036927795.1 Iris macrosiphon
GGAACACAAATCTGCTAGGTAAATCTGATACCGTTTGTTATACATCAGCTCACGGGCCAACTAAATGCATGGGCCTCATGTGCATCATCACTTGGTCCATTTACCAACAACGGTGAACTCCTGGTGCAGTACCATGTCTGGGACCTAATCGGTTTTCCAACCGGTTAGATCTTCCAGATAGTTGCTAGACCAAGCTAATTTTGGCAATATTTAGATTGGATTTAGCACGAAGAAATCAGGTGAATCTAACCACACATATATTGGAACCCCAAATTTATTCACCACCCCCCCCCCCCCCCCCCCCCCCCCCCACACACACACACCCACCCACCCACACATACCCAAAAAAAATGAACAAAGAGTACAAGAACCGTAATAATTCCCTGGTAGTTCACACTACATTTGGGTCTTATTTTTCAAGCTTTACATTTTTTTTCTCTTTCCTTTTTCTCTTGGTCTAGAGGTTAAGACTAACGAACTTATTAATCTTCGTTGTAATGCATTCAAGAAAGATAAAGCATGTGATGCCACTCCAATTAACTTCATATATATTTCCACTAGTAGTTAATTGGTGGTGTTCATCAGAAATATGTATGTAAATCTAGAAATTGCAAAGTTCTCCATAAGATATGAAAAACATGTTGTGTAGGAGGTTAAGCTAATTCTCTTTCTGACTCTTATACAAAAATATTTATGATGATGCTTAAACTTTCTGGACATTTTCACGGCACTATGTATGTAAATTGATTCTTCTGTAATCAAACTTGCCTTCTTTTCTTTTTAAGAGTTTGTTTCCTGCTGATAATGATGTCACTTATAGCCAATGGCTTACTGGAATTATATGTTTCCTGTGACCACTCTTAATTAATTAATGGCTAGCATGATATACCCGCCAACAGATACCATACCATAAGTAGCACCTTGTAAGAAGTAGCAATCTAGTGGTTCACAAGCTGAATAATCACGGTAACTTTGAAATTCTACCCATGTTCCAACTCCAAGTTTTAGCATTCGTAAATCTCATGTTTCTTATTTCCTTCTTGTATAGTGCCTATACTATAGCTCACCTTGAGTTATGAGGTATGGAGGCCAGCATGAGAGTTGCGTACGTGTGCTTCATGTGTCTATATTATTTGGTCACCTGCTATTCATCAATCATCTAACAGTACACAACTCGCAAAAGTAGAAGCAAACAAGTAGTTAAACAAATTTCAATAGACAAGACAAGAACATACATGTTTATTAGCTAAAGTACTACAACCGTCTTTAGCTAGTTGTGTTGTATTGTCACCTTATGGCCAATTTCCTGAAGATCTTATGAAGATTAACCTTACTTTGTATAACTTGATTTTAATCGGGTATTCATTTCAGTAAAACTATTTTACCAGCAAGACAAGAAACCATGCTAGTTTAACATCACATCAAGAAAGGAGTCAAAAGACAATATGCAGCTCTTACAACTTACAAGAACAAAGCCAACTGAGTTATTCATTTATAATATGAAAAACTAGTCACACTGTAGTACTGTACCTATATTGTATTTTGATCATACAGCCTACAGATCCTCTTAATAAACCAGTTCAAAACAGTAAAAATGCAGAATATGCAAACCTACTGCCATGTCCACTAGGAGCAAAAAAACACATTTTCAACGTTTATGATGGGATATTTGTTGATATGGTATGTTGGGTGTCATATTTAAGTATAGTATAAGCACATGAGAATATTCTGAGGACATATTTGGGATGCCAGAATATGTCACAGGATATTCCATTATGAGATTATTGTCATAATGATTGAAATCATTGTATTAATGACTGTAAGGCTATATAATGCCAATGAGACAATCAATAAAATCATCAACTAATTTCAACATGGTATCAGAGCCAAGTTTCCACAAATCCTAGCCGTCACCAAGCTTCCACAAACCCACAGGAGGATTTCCTAGATCTCCTCCACCGAACTCTTCCACGCCCCCCCTTTTTTTCCCTCCTCTCCTCTTCTCCGCCCTTCGCAGGCCGCCCTTCGCTGTTGCTGCTCCGTCCCGCTACTGCTGCGGCTACTACTGCTGCTACGGCTGCTGCGACGGCGGTTGTGACATGCGTGCTGCCGCCTCCTCCGCACCAGCACGAGGCAGCGCCTAATATGGATGCCTAGATCTGAAAAAGGGGGGGACATGTTCGGATCTAGGAGCGGACGACGAGGACAAGCGTGAGTCGTGGAGCGGACGTGACGTGACTGGATAGACGACGCATCGATGGAGGAGATCATCAAGAAGCTAGATTCTGCAGAGGTGGCGACGTTGATGAAGTTGTTGACGATGTCGGCTGGTGAGAACACGACACGAATGTCGCCGGAGTTGAAGCTTCCCTCCATCGATCTGAAATTAGATGGACCAGCCACCTATCTGAGTTGGTCACGACGGGTGAGAAGAACCCTCGCAGGAAAAAACATGGAGGGGTTCCTGACGGGCGAGACGACAGAGCCGGACGAGGGCTCGACAGGACGCAATGAGTGGAAGTCCACTCATATGGTGATCTACATCTGGCTTCTCAACTCCTTAGTCCAGTCTATTGCCGCCACAGTAGACGGTATTGAGATGGTGAAAGATGTGTGGGAGAAGTTGAGAAGGACCTATGATGGTGTGGGGAACAACTTACGGGTCTTCCAGATAAAGGGGGAGATTGATGACACCGTACAGGGAGAGAAGACGGTACAGGAGTATGCCACGGAGTTGGAGCGTCTGTGGTTGGATTATGATCACTCCTCAGATCGGGCGAGCTGCGGGGACCCTAAGTGTAAGGAGAGACATGTGTGTCTGCAGGAGAGGACGATGAAGTTCCTCAAAGGGATGACTGCAGCTTTCGCACAGAGGACGGCCCTACTTCTAGCCCAACCAAAGATCCCTAGCCTTGAGGAGGCTATCTCAGCCATGATCCAGGAGGAGACACGCATCAGGCTGCAAGCCGGGACATGTGGTCCCCCCGAAGCAAAGTCAGCACTAGCGATCACCAGCTCAGGTAACACAGGATCTAAGGGAGAGCCCTGGCAGCATAACCGATAGTGCTACAACTGTGGGAAGATGGGTCATCATCGGTATGCTTGTACCAAACCACCTAGGGAGGAAGATTCAGGTGGTGGACGAGGACCGTTCGGCGGACGAGGATATAATGGAGGACGTGGTTGTGGTCGAGGGGATAGACGAGGCGGCCGAGGAGGTTATCGGGCAAACCTCCTGATATCAGAAGGGAACGGAGAAGCTGATGGCACCTTTACTGTGGAGGACCAGGCACTGGGAGACATGAGGAGTAGAACAGAGGAGGCGTCCACCTCATTCTTTGTTAGGGGCAACGCTACCATGTATGCCCATCCATCAGAAGGTACTGACGAATCACTTGCCCTTGCGTCTATCTCTTCTCTTAAATCATCAGACTGGATTATCGACTCGGGAGCATCTCGGCATGTGACGGGGAATGCTAGTGAGTTTTCTTCCTACACTCACCTAGCATCAGCAAACAGCATTCAGACAGCTGATGGCACTTTCCAGCCAGTGGTCGGTAAGGGTACTGTTAATTGTACAGGTTCAGTAAGATTATCCAATGTTTTACATGCTCCATCCTTTCCAGTCAGTCTCTTGTCCATTAGTTCTATAATCCTCCAACTTAAATGCATTGTTTCTTTTGATATTCCTAAGGTGACCTTCCAGGAGAAAGGGACAGGACGAAGACTTGGGACTGGCACTTGGCATGAGGGACTGTGGTACCTAGATCGAGAAGGACTGGACTCAACATTGGTATCTATGGCAGAGAAGGCTGGCATGAAAGGACTGCAGCAGAGGACTGAGGATACCTTGATACTCCATCATCGGAGGATGGGACATTCTTCCTTTGATACTCTAAGTAAGTTGTATCCAGAGATTTATGCAAAAACAAATAAAGAGAAATTAGTATGTGATGCGTGCGAGTTAGGAAAACTTACTAGGAGCTCATATGTTGGCACGGGTCATAGGAGCACTTTTGCTTTTGAGGTAGTACATTCTGATGTCTGGGGTCCAAGTGCTACTAACACTATGAATGGTTATAAGTACTTTGTTTCTTTCATTGAGTTTGCCTCTCGTGTTACCTGGTTATATTTGATGAAAAATAAGAGTGATGTACCTGCTTGTTTTCGGGATTTCCATAAGCATGTCCAGACTCAGTACAAAGCAGTTGTGAAGGTACTGAGGTCTGACAATGGAACAGAGTATACCAACAGGACGCTTGCAGAATACTTGTCAGCACACGGAATACAGCATCAGACCACCTGTGCATACACACCAGCACAAAATGGAGTTGCAGAAAAGAAAAACAGACACCTTCTGGAGGTCGCAAGAAGTATGATGATCGACATGAATGTCCCACAGAGTCTGTGGGGGCATGCAGTGTTGACAGCAGCTCAACTCATCAACAGGATGCCCTCGAAGGTCCTCGGATGGAAGTCCCCATGTGAGGTATTGCAAGGCAATAATAGTGGGATACTCCCACTGAAGGTGTTTGGGTGTGTGTGTTTTGTGAAGGATAACAGGCCATCAGTTGGGAAACTTGACCCTAGAGCGGTCAAATGCATCTTCGTAGGCTACTCGGCGACCCAAAAGGGGTATGTGTGCTGGAGTCCAGTAGAGAAGAAGAAGTTTGTCAGTATGGATGTCCACTTTCGGGAGCATGAGCCATACTACCGCCAGGACGAAACTTTACACAACACGCCTAATACTGCCAGTATTAGGCGAGAGGGGGAGATGGAGAACTTGGTGGTAACCGATTTAGAAGTTTGGCATGGAGGCACGGAGAAGGGACAAGAAGGTGAAGGTGTTAGGCCTACGGCTCAGGGAGAGTTACTTACCTACAGCAGGAGAGAGAAGCAAACTGCAGGACCAGTACCGACAGTGCCAGTGCCAGTGCCAAGTCCCTTGCCTGCGTTCGTCCCAACTCCTGAGACACCGACACCAACCCCCCTTCAGGTGATACCCCCTCCTTCACAAGATATCATTCCTCCTACTACTACTCCTCCCACACCACTATCTGTACGGAGGACCACTCGCAGCAATGCAGAAAATCCTCCAAACAGATATGGTTGGAATATTGCTCAGTTTGTTTCTTATGACCATATCCCTTCTTCTCATGGAGCATTTATAGCATCTTTGGATAGTATTACTGTACCTAACAATTGGCAGGTTGCCAAGAACGATCCAAAGTGGAAAGCGACAATGCACGAGGAGTTGGGAGCTCTGGAGAAGAACCACACTTGGGAGCTTGTGAGACTGCCAGAGGGGAAGAGAGCAGTTGGATGCAAGTAGGTCTTTACCGTAAAGCAGAACCCAGATGGACAGGTTGATCGCTACAAAGCTCGACTAGTAGCCAAAGGATACAGTCAGACGTACGGCATTGACTATGACGAGACCTTTGCACCAGTTGCAAAGATGAGCACTGTCAGGACTCTGATTTCTCTGGCAGCGAATGGTGGATGGAAGCTACACCAACTGGATGTGAAGAATGCGTTTCTTCACGGAGATCTAGTGGAGGAGGTGTACATGGAGATACCACCAGGATTTGGCACCAAACAGACAGTAGGCAAGGTCTGCAGGTTGAAGAAGTCCCTCTATGGACTGAAGCAGTCTCCTCGAGCGTGGTTTGACAGATTCAGAAGGGCGATGATAGGGATGGGATATAAGCAGATCAATGCTGATCATACTGTGTTCTTCCGTCGGAGTGGAGGCCACATCACCATGCTTACGGTGTATGTGGACGATATGATTATCACAGGAGATGATGAGCAAGAGATCGCCCAACTCAAAGGAAAGCTTGGCAAGGAATTCGAGGTGAAGGATCTCGGCCTTCTTCGGTACTTCCTTGGGATTGAGATTGCTCGAGAAGCAGAGGGAATTGTTCTCTCTCAAAGGAAGTATGCACTGGACCTTCTCACAGAAACTGGGATGTTGGGGTGCAAACCTGCAGCGACACCAATAGATCAGAGGTTCAAGATTGATGCTGAGGCTGGAGAACCAGTTGATCGGGACAGATACCAGAGACTGGTTGGCAAGTTGATCTATTTGAGCCACACACGTCCTGATATCTGCTTTGCAGTAAGTGTGGTGAGCCGCTACATGCATGACCCACGGAAGGGTCATATGGATGCAGTGTACCAGATTCTGAGATACTTGAAAGGTGCTCCCGGGAAGGGACTAATATTCAGAAAAAACAATCACGTGAGCATCGAGGGCTACTGTGATTCTGACTGGGCTAGTTGTGCTGATGACAGGAGGTCTACCTCGGGATATTGCATATTTGTAGGAGGTAACTTGGTCTCCTGGAGGAGTAAGAAGCAGTCTGTGGTGGCCAGATCGACAGCTGAAGCAGAGTACAGAGCTATGGCCTTGGGAGTTGCAGAGCTGCTATGGTTGAAGAATATGCTGGTGGAGCTGAAGCTGGATCAAGGAGCCAAGATGAAGCTGTGGTGTGACAATCAGTCAGCTATTAGTATCGCCAACAATCCAGTACAGCATGACAGGACCAAACACATCGAGATTGATAGATTCTTCATCAAAGAGAAGTTGGATAGAGGATTACTGGAGCTTGGCCATGTTCCAACCAGGGATCAAGTAGCAGATGGACTAACCAAGGGACTCGCCTCAGTGAGCATGATTAGAGGATGTGACAAGATGGGCTTAGTGAATATCTTTCACCCATCTTGAGGGGGAGTGTTGATATGGTATGTTGGGTGTCATATTTAAGTATAGTATAAGCACATGAGAATATTCTGAGGACATATTTGGGATGCCAGAATATGTCACAGGATATTCCATTATGAGATTATTGTCATAATGATTGAAATCATTGTATTAATGACTGTAAGGCTATATAATGCCAATGAGACAATCAATAAAATCATCAACTAATTTCAACAATATTTATAACTGTTTGACAACATAATCATTAATCACAACTATTATGAACTTTCTAATTGAAGTATCAAAATATATGTAACTAGAAGTACTCACGTAAGGCCATTAACTGTAGGAATCCAAGTCATGCCCCATCTAGGTACGAAGTCATCACCTAAGAACATATACCCACCACCATTAGCTTCATCAGTAATGCAATGTCCAATGACATTATTGATAATTCCTTGACTGGCCAGTTGAGAGGGCAAGCTAACTTTAGCACTGCTAAGTCCCAGAATTCCATCTGTTTTTGCAGGAGAAGCCAAAAGTTGGCCTTGTTGATCATATGCACACCTATATATGTATTAAGCAGTACCTAAGTGAGCCGTTCAAGAAATGAAAGAACTCTATAATTTGAAGGATGCCACATCGTAGATTCATACCCAAATACAAAACTCAATTTTGCCCTGTCATTGTTCGCTAGGATAAGATGCATGTCGTCCTCCGCAAGAACACCCAAAGATGAGCTATGGTCTGCATATTCTATCTCATAGTCACATTGCTGACATGATTCACATTGCTGATTGTTCAAATTACTTTGAACTTCAAGGCACAATGAGTCCCTTGATGGAACTATTCTCCCTTTGGTAGGCTTGTACAGTGGATGAGGTCCCTGATAAAATTAATTTGTTAGGATATATTCGATGTTATTATTTGCATATTTATTGCAAAGATAAAGGCCTTTCAATGGACTTCTAAGAATAAATTTTGTATAAAAAAGTATATCAGTAGAATATCATATCAGCAAGTTAGGACGTAAATATCATGTCAAGTTCTATGTTTCAGATATATTTGACATAGAACCTTTGGGAGGGAGACCTGATAAGGTAGCAAGACTTTTATCTCCAAAAATGTTTATGTAGTAAAGCTATATGCATATAGTTGATAATCCAACAGGACTTATCATCCCATAGATTACTTTGATCTAGAAATGACATCCATAGCCTTGCAAACTATTGGACAGTTTATTGGTGCAGCTGGAAGCATAGAGCTAACCTATGGAGTAAGCATTTTCAGCACCACCTTGCAAACTATTGGGCAGTTTATTGGTGCAGCTGGAAGCATAGAGCTATTCACATATGTAGTGTTTCAGCACCAAAATCTACACTCCAAAAAAGTCTCCCTGCCCCACCCTTCCCTCCCCTGTCTCACTTTATTGGTAATGGTGTTTTCATTGATTTCCGCGGGTGGGTGGGGTGGGGGGTCGGTGAGCATTTAAAAAAATCCTGCTTGTTATTTTTTTTTTTTTTTAGCCACTGGTTTTGGTCGGCTCAACACCCCCAACCAAAAACCAGTAGTACAATTTTGGATGCCTTTATAAACACCCCAAATCGGTGGGTTTCTATTATTTTATTCCACTTATACCCTCATCAAAAAAGCATAATTACAACTACTACCTAAAATAATCTAATATTATATTTCCTCTTTCTAGGCTTTGCTCATGGAGAACTCATGGAATGCCCCTCCAATCTTCAAATCAATTATGAATTACTCTGCTTGCGAATGTTAATAATTTTTATTTGTTATTGTTTGTTTCCAATTACTGATATATTTTTTTGTTGCTATGTTTGTGGTGTGTATGCTATTTCTACAGTTTGGACATTTGTTTATAAATGGGCATATTATTATTTTAAAAAACTTCCAAAACCGTTCATTGAATTACCAAATATGGGTTAGACTAGTTTAAATTCTGCTACTTAAAACCACTTTAAACCACTCAAAACTGGACCCCTCTCATAACCGGTACCTTAAAAACACCTCATAACCGTTACCCCCAACAATTGCCAAGCATGCCCTTAAAGTGAAATAAATTTTCTTTCGATTGTAGAGGCAACAGAAACCAACAGCAAGCACTACTGTAACATCTTTTTTTTTCCTCATATTTTCTCAATTTAGCGTATTAAGTTAAACCTTATGATCATTGTTGTAAGAGACCATAATGACGAACTTTGCAGTTGCCAACCCCTCATCCCGCTCCCTTGCGTTTGACAACCCCATTTGTATCCTGCCTTCTAAGTGTGTGAATAATAACCTCTTTCCTCTTTACTTCTTTTAGCACCTTTAAACATGAATGGAGTTTGAAATAAGTGTCTCATAACAAATAAAAAATGATCCCTCTTTCTTCCCCTCATGCAAATGTATTGTTGAAAGTTTTTACTTGACAAATATATTTGTCACTATGCTGCAAGTGACGGTCTTTTAGTGACTTACATCTAAACTCTAACATGAACATGTGAGCATTGATTAAGTTGCAGATGTGTCCTGAAATTATATGATATCATTTAGTTTTACTTCTACAATTTTCTAAAAGAAAATTAAATTATTGATACTAGATTTATTAATTATATGTTTTTTTTCCTTCTTAATGGCACCCTTTGTTTTACAATGGATTAAACGGTAATCATTTGGTTGACCAATAAGATCAATCAGAAAGTCCAGGTGGCTGCAGAAGTGCAATTAAGAGGTCACTTAATCCAATTAATCAATAACCAGCTGTGGAATACCACGCAGGGGTGGGTTGGTCCAGTGGAAGCACCGGTCAGGGAAGGGAGAAGTTGATGTGGATTCGAAGCCTAGGCCAGGCAAAAATTTGATTAAATGGGAGGGGGTGTTGGTGCTAGTAGGCCAGGACACGGACGGTCATTAATGACTGGCCTTATCAAAAGAAAAAGAAGAAGAAAAAAAGAGAGCTGGCCGTGGAATGAGTTCATAACAGAATCAAGTTAATACTATTAAAGTTGTTCACATAGTTATGCTGATATTCCAACAAATGTGGATCCACCATGATTTGATTACTTCATGTGTAGTGGATTACCATGAAATTTCACTCTGTTTCCAAGTATCTAGTTGTCATGGCAGCACATAATTTGAAGTGTCAGCTAATGGTGATTAAGAGGCAACAGCCATTTAGAATTTTAAGTCCCTCACTCAGGAAACAGCTTCAGCATATAGATTAGAGAAAAATAAGGTGACACATATTTTACCATGAAAAAACAACGGGAAACAGAAACCCATCTCAGAGAAGTACAGTGAACGTACCTTAGCACAGCTAGTGCATGGAGCATCACATTGAACCCATGTCAGGTCACTTCCTGTATCTACGTCAAGAAAATATGGTCTTGGAGGATTCCCAACGAATATAGATGTATAATACTGTCTGCATATAGTTAAAGACAACCAAGTTTTAGCTGAAAGTTACATGTAGAATTTTCTGTTACAAACTATTTGAATTCATGTAGTAAACTACATTGTAATTTTAAGCTATACTCAAAAGAAGAAAGGATAGAAAAACAAGTTAACTGCTTATAAAAGAACAGAGGATTCACTAGTGGCGTATTAAATGTCAGTAAGACATTTCCGCTTGTTGGTATATTAGAATATTCTTGGTATATTTGCTGGTATATTAGAATATTCTTGATATATTTGTTGGGATATTAGAATATCCTAAAGGGGGGTTTAATGGGGTATTAATGTAAGATGAAGGATTGTAAGGCTATAAATAGCCAAGAGATTATCAATAAAAAGATAACAATTAATCCAAAATATTCTACATGGTATCAGAGCCCAAATCCTAGCCACCACCTCCCAAACCCTAGCAGCCGTCGCCGTCGTCGCCGCCACCGCTGCCATGCCGCCCGCCACCACCGTTGCCGCGCCGCCACCACCGCTGTCGTGCCACCCGCCACCACCGTCGCCGCTCGCCCGCCACCACCGTCGCGAAGCCGCGACTCCCGCGGAGCCTTCTGCGGCGGTTCCTAACATCTCCCTCGGGACGTTCCAGACGTTGACATCGAAGGCCTAGATCTGATAGGAGAGAAACATGATCAGGTCTAGGAGAGGACGAACGTGAATCGCGGGACGGGTGTGAGGTGATCGGAGAAGAGGATGATCGATTGAGGAGATCATCAAGAAGTTGGACTCTGCGAAGGTCGCAACGTTGATGAAGCTGATAAAACTGTCGGCTGGTGAGAGCGCGACACGAACATTGGCGAAATTGGAGCTTCCATCCATCGATCTGAAGCTTGATGGACCAGCCACCTACCTGAGTTGGTCACGACGGGTGAGAAGAACCCTCGCAAGGAAGAACCTGGAGGGTTTCTTGTCAGGAGAGAAGACAGAGCCGGATGAGGGCTCGGCAGGGCGCGACGAGTGGAAGTCCACTCATATAGTGGTATACATTTGGCTCCTCAATTCTTTAGTCCAGTCGATCGCCGCCACAATGGATGGCCTTGAGATGGTGAAAGACATGTGGGAGAAGTTGAGGAGAACCTACGATGGTGGGGGAATAACTTGAGGGTTTTCCAGATCAAGGGAGAGATCGACGACATCGTACAGGGAGAGAAGACGGTACAAGAGTATGCCACAGAGTTGGAGCGTCTATGGTTGGATTATGAGCACTTCTCAGATCGGACGAGCTACGAGGACCCGAAGTGTAAGGAGAGACAAGTATGTCTGCATGAGAGGACGATGAAGTTTCTTAAGGGGCTGGCCGCAGTGTTTGCTCAGAGGACAACACTACTTCTAGCTCAACCGAAGATTCCTACACTTGAGGAGGCTATCTCGGCCATGATCCAGGAGGAGACTCGTATCAAGCTATAGGCAGGGACATGTGGTCCTCCTGAAATGAAGACAGTACTGGCGGTTGTCAATTCAGGCGGCACAGGACCTAAGGAAGACCCCCGACAGTGTTACAACTGCGGGGAGATGGGTCATCTGAGGTATGCTTGCACCAAACCACCCAATGAGGAAGATTCAGGTGGCGGACGTGGACAGTTTGGAGGACGTGGCCGTGGTCGTGGGAGTCGACAAGGTGGTCGAGGAGGTTATCGGACGAACCTGCTGGTAGCAGAAGGCGAGGAGGGAGCTAATGGTGTCTATACTGAGGAGGATCAAGTACTACTGGACATGCTGAAAGTACTCAAGAGAAAGCAGAGAGCGTCAAGCGATGGAGACAGAAGGAGTGAGACTGAGGAGGCGTCCACCTCAGTCTTCGCCAGAGGCAACGCTGCCATGTATGCCCATCCATTGGAAGGTACTGATGACTCACTCGCCCTTGCATCTATGTCTTCCCTTAGATCGTCGGACTGGATTGTCGATTCGGATACGTCTCGACACGTAACAGGGAATGCTAGTGAGTTCTCTTCCTACACTCACCTAGCATCTGCAGACAGCATTCAAACAGCCGATGGTACTTTCCAGCCAGTGGTCGGTAAGGGTACTGTCGATTATACAGGTTCAGTAAGATTATCCAATGTTTTACATGCTCCTTTTCCAGTCAGTCTTTTGTCCATTAGTTCTATAATCCTCCAACTAAAATGCAGTCTCTTTTGATATTCCTAAGGTGATCTTCCAGGAGAAGGAGACATGACAAAGACTTGGGGTGGCACTTGACATGATGGATTATGGTATCTGGATCGGGAAGGACTAGATTCAGCATTGGTGTCTGTGGCAGAAAGGGTAGGAATGGGAGGATCAAATATGAGTGCCGAGATTACACTGATAGTCCATCACAGGCGGTTGGGACACTCCTCTTTTGATATTTTGAGTAGGTTCTATCCATCTATTTATGAGAAGGCAAATAAGGATAAACTAGTATGTTATGCATATGATTTAGACAAACTTACTAGGAGCTCATATGTTGGTGCGGGACATAGGTGTAACACCCCGTTCCGCTCTAGCGGACTACCGTTTCAAACGGCGATAGTGCAACTGTCCCGACCCGCTTTGCCTCGAACGGGAAGCAAAGGATTGCCAGACTTGTCCCTACAGGAATTCAGCTTAGGCTTTCAGAGGCTCGCTTGACGTATCACTCTACCGAGGCGAATCATCGCTAAGGTGGGTGGCTACAGTGAACTTGTCTTTGCTTAGCCAGCACACATAAAATCTGGAATATTCATGCTAGTCGCTAGGTGATTCACCCCCTGCATGCTAATAAATCCAACGCACCTAGCTAAGGGAATAATCCCAACTTGTATTGCTATGCTAGAACATGGAAAATAAAATACTGCTTATATATGTTCAGACCCTCGCATGCTAAGTCCCTAACGGTTTCATCTCTCGGCTTACCTTCGGGCCCGAGCAAATGTGCTGCTTATGTTCCTTAGAACGCATGCTTGTCTGCTTGTACGTTGCCTTGACTCAATACTTGTAACATAAGCCAGGCCAACACCCTGTTATACAGGATATTGTTCAGAACGACTAAGAGAATGGAAATCAGGCATTGCATCTTGTCTTGTACTATTGTTGCCTCAACAGCATGCCTCTTGTCTTGTACTCTTGTCTTGTACGCTTGTTGTCCCAATCATGTAAATGGATAACTTACCCGAGACGCCGTTCGATCACGGACAACTTGTGCACAGGGATGGTCTAGCGGGCGATGCTGGGGCACTGGCATCGTCCCGGTCCGGGCGAGACCAATTGTTTTAGTCTCTTGTTCTTGGCGGAATGGTTTGCAGCGCCTCTTGTACTTTCGTTGCACACCATTCTCGTCAAAGACTATACCGTCCATTATGGCATACGCCAGTGATCGCCTTGTATTTAACTTGTTGCATGCTTGCTGGTAAAAGAAGTAAAAGACAACAAGTAATCCTCGCTTAGCGGCTATCCGCGTGCGAGGCACTGTATCGCATCAAGAAACAACTAAACACCTGAACGATCTTGAAATAAATACTCGTGTTTGCATATGCTATGCTCCTGAATGTTTATACTTGCCCATGCTCGAATTAACAATGTTTGCCTTGGACAGGGAAGGACAAATGGTAAGTTGGTAAGTCTCGCCGTGTTTCCTCTCATGTTGCACGGCGCACTGCCCGACACGTTAGGCTATCCAATATTTGCATGAAACTGATCCTAAGGCAACTAGAAAGACAACTTAATAGTTGGTGCACGGAACCTGTATTACGTGTTTGGATTTGTCGAGCGGGCGAGTAGCTTCCCCACCAGTGCATTCAATGTACTGATAATCCACCAGTTTGTATGCAGGGTGCAGGGAAACCTCGTTCGGTGCGGATGCCTCCCTTGTGCGTGCTAAGGTGTGAAGATCACTCCGAAGCAACGGTGCGTCCGGAACTGAAGCACATATACAAGACATAATGTTGTGAACATAGCCTGAACATCGCCTGATCATCGCCTGTACGATCATTCCACTATTGTAGCCGCTTGGCACGCTTTTATTGTTTCAGAGAGAGAGGCTTGAGCGACTTGTAATCTCGGCTATACGCCGTCTGTAATACATGTCTATATCAATAAAAGAGTTTGCTTCACTTCAACTTGTGTTTCAATGCTTCCGCTATATTGTCAACTCAGTGAACCTGTTACTGATCGTCTATGCGTTCATGACTCCGCTGCACTCGGACAATCTGTGCGACTCTGTGGCTTAGAACTCTTACCGCCAGCCAATGAACCCCGGCCTTGCACGGACGTTGTTCACGCTCGTGCGGCATCACGCCCGGATGGGTCAAGCGATCGTTCCGCGGGAGCGCTGGCGAGGGTGATTCCCGCCTAGCGGGAACGGCCGATTGCCTGCGGGAGATCGGGGCGTGACAATAGGAGCTCTTCTATTTTTGATATTATACATTCTGATGTCTGGGGGCCGTGCGCCACAACTACTATGAATGGTTACAAGTATTTCGTCTCTTTTATTGATTGTTACTCTTGTGTCACCTGGTTGTATTTGATGAAGAATAAGAATAAGGTCTTTGCCTGTTTCCGGAACTTTAATAAACATGTCCAGACTCAGTACAAAGCAATGGTGAAGGTACTAAGGTCTGACAATGGAACAGGGTATACCAACAAAGCACTTGAGGAATACCTGTCAGCCCAAGGAATACAGCATCAGACCACATGTGCATACATACGAGCACAGAATAGAGTGGTATATTAGAATATTAGAATATTTTTGTTGGTATATTAGAATATTCTTGGTATATTTGTTGGGATATTAGAGTATTCTACAGGGGGTTTTAATGGGGTATTAATGTAAGATGAAGGATTGTAAGGCTAAGCCAAGAGATTATCAATAAAAAGATAACAATTACTCCAAAATATTCTACACCGCTATTACAATAATAGTCATTAATACGACTTACCTGCAATTCTTTGCTATCTAGATTCTAAAGAATAAATATTTCAAGAATGCTATTGGAGTATTGACAATGAATTGAACAGAGAAGGTAGAAGAGTAAGAAGAAGATGAGAGGAACAAACAAGGATAAAATCTGCGAGAGGATTCACGTGTATTCAGTAATTTCTCTAGTCAATCATAAGTACACACTTCTTCATCTGATTACAATCCCTTGTTTATAGCAAGTAACCGACTCCATTAAATCCTGATTTAAATAGAGAAAAAAGAGAGAATAAATCCCAATCCAACAAAATAAATAAGGCGAGCAATCCTAATTTGAAAAGTGAAAAAAAGGACAAAATCTCAATCTTATGCATTTTCTGATTTCATAGTTGTTATTATATGAGGATACACCACGTAATGCTTGACATGACAATTTTCTATGCAAAATGATCTTTCATATCTTATCTACAATGTATCTCACAATCTATGACACAATCTGCTCTTCTTTGTTTTGTTATATTTTCAGAGACATTCCAATAGGACATTATTTATTTTCATAAGCTATTAATGATTACGCGGATGCTTATTTGAAATCAAAACAAGTTAGTTAGTTTTGATGGTGCTAATATATATTATTCATTGGAATCTGTTTATAATCTTGGATTAAGTGTTTACTTTGCAACCCGAATGTCTGTACTTTATATCCGATGGGATTTATGTCCATGTTTGAGTGTGCATGTGTGTGTGTGTGAGGAGAGTATAACGTAATTCAATGCTTTGGTTTAAGGTTCACATGAGATTGTATATTTACTCCTTTCAATATTTTTTGTCATTGGTCAAATTTCTTTCTCCAAAGATATATAATTATGTATTGCAAGAGAATGATACGTGTCTTTCTCTATAAATCAAACAGAATTGGTTTAATTCCATGTTTAAATATTCTAAAAAACACATACCAACATCTACAAATACAATTTAGTTTAACATTTAACATAAAAACAGACACTGCTTAATTACTTTGTAGATGTCAACAGTTTTCCATAGATGTCTACTATCTTTTCCTAACAATTGGACCAATTCCTCTTATGATGCAGAAGAAAATAAAAAGTAAAATAACTCATCGTTCATATCTTGATTTGACAACATGGCTCAATTCAAATCTATCAAAATCTTAATTCAAATATACACCCATATCCCGATTTAGGCCTGTACTGTTCTAGGCTATATTGTCAAAGACCTAGATCAAGTGGAGCTGGCATTAGCTTTGGTACCAAAGACTATATTGCACCACTAGACTCCTTACCTATATCAAGTGTTGGAGGCTCATAACTGCCATCATTTTGGAAGAAACATTCCAAATCTAAAACATGAGAAACATTAATTTCTAGTGGAAGTGTCATACATACATTCGGTCCTTGCTGGTGGATGATATAATATGGTGCAGGGATTGTGCACGCAAGATTCTCTTGGACTGTTATCCTTGTGTACGTGTAAGTCTGTGAATAACAGAAAAGATGTCGATAAGCAATAGATATTGCACCAAATGCCTACCTAAGCCCAGACGGTCAATACCTGCCATACGAGATGTGTCCATCAGCTCTTTGAAACTGGGGAGTGCCTATCATCATCTTGTACGTGTCCCTGGCTAAGGTTGAATGCTTAAGCGTAAAGAGGTTAAGGGACGTAACATCCTGGGTTTGGCCGAATAAATATTAAATAGTAGGCTAGTTGGGATGGTTGCAAGTCTTGCAACCTGATTTTGGCTGAAGGCTAATGTAACCAGTGAGGTCCAGTATGTGCCAAGATCTCCAAGAGAACCAGCATCATTTGCACAATCAAAGAGGAGAAAAGTTTCAAGGACATGAGGTGCAGTAGTTATTCCAATATCGAGAAACCACAAGTCGACAAACGATTTTATCAATTCATGGTAGATAATCCATGGTTTATGGGGGGATTTGATGTCAGCAAAGATATAGCTTAGGGGTTGATGTGGCTCCTATCCATGAGAAGCGACCAACCAATGATGACATGAAATGTCAGTCACATATGGTATATGGAAGGAAAACAGGCACATATGCAGGACAGCACAATGACCAATCAAGGATGACATGTAGGACCGCACACTAATAAATCGAGGATAAATTAAAAGCAAGCAAGAACACAGAAGAAGAGATGCCTCGACGCAGCAACCTCTTCTTTAACTTCATATTTCATGTGACAGGATTAAGATTATGACTAACACAAGTTACATTTATCAACACAAGTACACATGTCCTTTACAACTTTCATTAATTTAGTGTAGTAAGTACCCTTTGAGGCGTGCAAAGGTTTCCTCGGACTAGACGGAGATTGACCCTTGAGTGCAAAGGCATATAAGGGTTAATTATCTCTAATAATATAACACTTTTTATTGAGAACTATTCTCTTTATTTCTAGTAGACTCCAAATTTCGTTCGTGGATTCGGACCCCTCTTGTGGACTCGAGGGGCACTCGTGGATTCAGACAAATATAACATACGTTTCGGTGGGAATGTTTATTCTTGCTTCGCTTGGCTTTGTACCACCCTCCATCGACGCTTTTCAACGAACCAACATCGAGAAATCCGCTTCTGACAATCAACTTTGCACTATAGAAACATACCTATATACTCTTCCTACATCAATTTGCTTGGTTTTTCAATTTCAATTTTAGAATGCAACATTTAGCGTTGTGGAATGAAAATGTAACATTATTTAAAATGACATACAAAATGCAAATAATTGGGGGTTAACCGATTTATAGTTACTTGTGACAACAAGTGAGCCCTTGGCAAGGTTGCCAAGGAAAATATGGCAAAACGCACCATGAATGTTGTTATCTATGTTACACATGTACAAATACCATTTGACATGATCTGGACTAAATGAAACAACTACAACACTGATTTTGGCGTGTACCAGTTTGTCTGAGATGTTTTATCCAGAAGAGGCATAGTATAATACAAGACCAATTTGGAGTAGCCGTGGTTTCGAGATGGGATATTTTAGCAAATACCGCTATCCAAAATATGAAAACTAAGAGCTGCCCCACTATTTTAAAAATTTAAGAAATATCCCCATTCCTAGCATCTCCAGTGAACATCAAACTAAAATAGTGGGGACATTTGTTAAAAATTTTAACGAAAAAGTTGAAAATGGGGATATTTCTTAAAATTTTAAAATAGTCGGAGCATCTCTTAGTTTTCATATTTTGGATAGGGGTATCTGCTAAAATATCACTTTCGAGATTGCAACAAACTGTTTATATAATTCGAATCCCAAATAAAATTTGCCTCCAGATAATCTGATGGCTTCCTCCTTATCATCTATCGTTCAAAAGCCACCACATTCAGAAAGTGTGATAAGATGAGGAATACATGAATATAATATATTTAAAATTGTTACTAGAACTAGAAAAATGAAAAAATGTTGTATTCCTTTACAGTAACCCTCAAGTTGTATATGTTGGATAACAAATACAACTTGCACATACAAGACTCTCTTTTCAACACGCTTTCAAGTAGCATTTCTTAGATATACTTTTGTATCCAGTATCACATCGTATATCTTAATCCATTGATCCATAAAAAAATTGGAAGCGTCTGCCCGCTACTGCAAGTATCCATAACAGTGATATCAACAATCTAGTAATGATACAATATCAACAGTATCAAACAACATATTTCTTGATATCAAAGTTTCTCTATGTTTTGCATCTGGGGATCTATCTATATTCATTATGGTTCTAAAGTCATGAGTGTCAAAGAGAATTTTGTATAATTAGGTTTCTAACATAGTCTTCATTAAGAGTTACCTAGCAAAGGAATTATAGAAAGAATTATCTATTTATGAATGTTACTTTTAAGATGCAAACAATATGAAAGGTACATGTCTATTTTAGGAATATGATATTTCATCTGAAATGAGTATAGGAGAAACAACTCCGGGAAGGTGTCAAATGTGTCTTCGGCCGATAATATGCTATAATGCTTTCTTCGTAAACTATTTTTCTTTAATGATTAGGAAGCTGACCTGATCAAGGGATCAGTTCAAATAAAAGTTCTTTAAGTTGTAAGTAACAACAGCTTACATACAGAAGGAGATAGCTATAGCTAAGGAACGAAGGCTTTGAATCAATGTTACCTAGTCATATTCATTTCTATATGTGGTATGGGTACGGGTAGACAGTACACTACTTACGGTAACGCTATTTAGGATTGTTGTTTGCTTAAGATAATGTTGTTTATGCCTATTAATTTTGACATTCAATTAATATTATTGCAGTTTTCTGTTTTGATTGATATCTTTGGGAAAGAAAAATAAAGTTCGTCTTTTGGTGATCCGGTTAGGGAACCGATCAGGGGGCATGGTTTTTTGGGAGTAGAGTAAATTTTGTAACATTGCTTTGGATGTGCGAGTCAACATATAGAGCTCTTGGCAAGCTAAGGAAGCGAGATCCGCCTCAGCCAACCTTCCCCCATTTTCTCCATTTCTCATTCCCTTCCCAATCCGCTTCCGAGTCTTCTCAATATTCTGCAACACCCCTATTTCTTCTATCAAAAAACTATGCTAATCCCCAAAACATTGTCCAGAAAATTCGAAACTCCATGAATCTAAAACATTGATCCACCTCAAACCCTGTTGGGAACGTGGTGTGATCCGAAGTGGAGTTGGCCCATAACGTGCAATATTGAATTGGGTCCGTATGCCTTAAAAGAGAATTCCCATGTAAGGCCTGAACCAATCCCAATTTATCTACACCGGATGATCCCACTTCCTACCCGATGTGCGACTAAGTTATCAACTCAATTGTCACTCCCTCGACCGGAAGCGAGATACAATCCAACAAACCCTTCATTCCAAACCTACAACTCTGACAAAATCCCGTAACTTATGCCTCAATTTCCAACATCATTACATGTCACAATTATCAGCAATCTACTTATATTTTCTTGAGAAAATGATAAGGAGTGAATTCGGGCACGAACCCATCCGGATAAACATTGCCTCTGATCGGAAACACCGCAGAGGAGTTGATCCCCGCCTCCTGCGCCTCTTTCGCCGAAGCCGAAGAGGAGGAACTCTTGGTAGAGGTGACCAACTTCGAGCCCCCGACCTCCAGCAGCGAAGTCCGGTTCCCTTCGCCCTTCGGGTAGAGGGGGAACAGGAACGACTCGGCCTCCCTGTTCTCGTCCGCAGAGCCGCTCTCGAGCAGCTGCAGCGGCGCCTCGGAGAAGAGGACGGCCCAGAGGGAGGCCGCGAACAGCGCGAAGGCGAAGAAGGCGAAGAGGGTTCTGGAAGGGGAGGGGGAGGGGAGGTGGAGGGACGGTGGCGCCGGACGAAGGTGGTGGTGGTGGTGGTGATGATGGTGGTGGTGGTGGGTTTGCTGTTGAAGAGGAGGAGGAGGAGGAGGAGGAGGAGGAGTAGGAGAGGTGGAGTAGGTGAAGGCGGTGATGGTCTTCCCTTGGGATGGGTCTTCTGGAGGAGGGAGAGAGATGATCACCACTCCCTTCAGCTCTGGCTCCATTGATCCTCCCTTACTCTTCTATGAAGAGAGGAAGTAGAAGTCTACTGTTGGTGAAGATGATTCATACCTCTTTTCCTGGTTTTGCGAGTTTGACTTTGACTTGATTGGAGGAAGGCAGGAGGAAGCTTCTAACTCTAGTTTTGAAATTTTTTATTAGACTTTTCATGAAGGCACTAAAAAAAATTTATCGGTGCTGGACTAATTTTTTTTAAATATTTACAAATTTGTCGCTCTTATGGACTGTCTAACACTGTACTACAGTGTTATCAAAATTTTGACAGTCCTAACTACAGATAGGATTGTCAAAATTTTAGTTAGGACTGTCAAAATTTTGACAGTTCAGGACTGTCAAATTTTTTTAGAGTCCTAACTGCATACAGGGCTGTCAAAATTTTGACTGTCAAAGCTAAAAAAAAATTTGGTTAGCACCAATCAACTTTTGTACTATCTTTATAAAAAGTCTTTTCATTATGCCCACATTTGCTTAGTTTATGGCTTTAATAGTTGAAAAGATAGAAAATTTCTGACTTAAGAATCAAATTTTGATAAAAAATTATTCAGAGAACAAATTTCATGACACAACGACATTGCAGCAAAATAAACAGAGTAATATTGACGTCACAACAGAATATACGAAAAGAATCTCTTTTATTGATAATGCAGCGCGGAATACAAGATCTTGACACAGAAATACAATATTCTCGATAGCCAACTGAATATTCAAACTTGGCTTACAACAATCATGTTCACTCTTGCTCATAAAGGATTATATCGTTCCATACATTATGTCCTCTATATACATGAAACCATCCTCGACCAAACATTATCTACATAAATCCCTCCTAGGCCAATACGATCTCGGTGCCCCGACGGTCGTTCAAGGAAAGCCAAACCCTATGCATAGGTTGTCCATAACCATGCAAATATGTGAACAGTTTAACTATAAGCACATGCATGGTAAATAAAACATAAGTAAAGAAATGTACAATTCTACTCGTATAATCGATCATTCTCGCGTTATCAACGTACTCATTCAATGTTTCGATTAGCAAATCACATGTCCTAAACATACAGACCATCCCGTGATCCCATGGTACCAAACCACAATCCAACAGTCTATGGTACCGCACCATGATTGTCCGATTTACATATGAAGCCTATCAATCACATACCAACAATTCTGTGGCATCGCGCCACAATTGTTCGCTTCTCATACGAAGCACGCAAACCAAGTGTTACTCCACGTTCCCGATATACGTATTGGAACATATTAATTTTTGCTTGTATTATTTTTTGCTTGCATGATAATTAGGTTGCATGGAGACTAGACTCATTATTTGGTTCAACTTGGTTCATGGTTTACTTGTGTGGCTAGGATTGGTTATGACTTGATCCAATAGTCAAGCATCCAACCCTAACCTATATAAGCTATCTTTTTTCTCTCTCTTCCCTCATTCTCTTCACTTTCTCTCATTCTTCATTTTAGGCAAGTATACCTTGCATGACATGGAGAAACACCTTAGATTTTAATTCTTATTTTTGTTGTATTTTATTAGTCTAATATGTGTGCTATGAGTTTCTAAGCACTTTTAATACTTGGAGTTTTGGGTTTTGATAGATAGATTAGAGTAGATCTATATTTCAAAGTTATGATTTTTCGTGGGTTCCATGAGTTTTTCTTGGTTTTGATCTATTAAAACTTAGTATTTTTTAAAACTAATTGTTCCATATTGTAGAGAATTAAATTTTGTATGATTTTTACTTTTGATTCACTTGATTTGGAGTTAAAATAGAGATTTTATGAAGAAAAAACAAAATTTTGGAGTTTTTTTTAGAGTTTTTCCATGGAGTGTGCTTGTTGTTTAGGACGATGAAGTCCATGCTATAGGGAGACCATGCGGCAGCGATGCCATGTGGCAAGAACTCCTTATCGCAACCCCTTTTCGGCATACGTATATCTTATTATGCGCATGACCGTTCAGTTTTATGAGGCAAGCTGTCCATGCGACGAGCAGTCCATGAGGCAAGTTGTCCATGCGGTAAGCAGTTTCATGAGGCAAGATGTCCATGCAAGCGAGCAGTTTCATGAGGTAAGCTGTCCATGCGGTGAGCAGTTTTATGACGCAAGCTGTCCATGTGACGAGCAGTCCATGAGGCGAGTTGTTCATGAGGTGAGTGGTTTCATGAGGCGAGCAGTTTTATGAGTCAAGTTATTCATGAGGCGAGTGGTTTCATGAGGTGAGCAGTTTCATGAGGCGAGCTATTCATGAGGTGAGTGGTTTCATGAGGCAAGTTATTCATGAGGCGAGTGGTTTCATGAGGCAAGCAGTTTCATGGGGCAAGCAGTTTCATGAGACGAGTTATTTCATAAGGCGAGTTGTTTCATGCGCGCACTGACCCTATGCGCATGTTTTGCTGTTTTACTTGATTTTGGAATTTTTATTGGATCTTGTGATTTCATGTGTTGATCTTAGTAATTGCAAGTGTATATGGATTAAGCGTTACTATGCACATTACCCGACTATGTGTAGAATTAAACCATGCGCCAGGTGACTTTACTACCTATGTGCATGACTTGACGTATGTGTTACAATGTGATAGAACTCATGTGATTAACTAATAACTGGTAACTTGACTCGACTATTAGTATCCGTGCTGATACACTTACCACGGGTTATGTATTCCTACGTGTTAAGTGTTACTACGTGATTATGTTACATATTTTATACCAAGGTATACCTATGTGCTACACGATATATGATATGATATGATTTCTATAACATAGATATGATAGTTAGTCAATAACCAAGCATGGCTAAGAATTGTTTGATTGTTGCATCACGCTGGAAAGAATCCAAATTGAACTACTAAGTGACAAAATAGATTTGTATCTAGCGTGTCTGTACTGTGGTACGACATATAAAAGGAATGAATATGTGACAACGCCATGTGATTCCATCTAACCGTAGGGTTAACTATGCAACTAAAACTTGTAGATCATTAGGAGGAATAAAATCTTGAGATCGTGTATGACAAGTTGCCCTCAAGTATCTAACTAGGGAGTGCAAGGCTAGCCTCCATAGATATTGTTTAAATCTACATTAGTGGATTGCAATATCCGATTACTATATTGTACTATGTGTTATATACAATCTTAGCACGGTGGCATTACGAGGGATCGGTGCATAATACTACATGGTGATTTATGGCTCGGCTAGTCCCGCTTGAACAACGTACGATATGAGGATTCCTATTATGTGCATTGTAATTTTGGGATAACCCAGACACTACCTAGCAAGCCGTACAAGTGTTTGGTCATTCTATAATTAATCTTGATTGTGATCAGTATCTTCTGCTAGTAGTTTAGGAACATATACTGTTGTGGTATGATGGTTCAACCCTTGTCTTTGTTTGGTTGTAGGGTTGGGCTATTATGCTACGATAGGCTATGGATCGAGACTTCGATGCAGAATCTTATACCTTGACCTGAATCAGAGGATGTACGTTATCTCAATGTGATACAATACTTCTTGTCCTTGTTTGGTTGTAGAAGTATCGTACTGTCTTGAAGATGGCATATACGCCTATGGTTCTTGGTTCATGCATTATATATTTAAATAGATTTTGTTTCTTTATTCGTGCTTCCTTGTGGTACTTGCTATTTGGGATCTAACCCCACTGGTTTTGCATGGCCAGGTTTAGAGCCAGCACTTGAGGATCCAGTTTACTTCCTCTTGAATAATGGCGCACACAGACAGATGGCCGTTGAGGGACACAAGGGGGTTTCTTCTTTCCTGCTCGTCATTGTACATTTTACTCTTTTGGGAGTTTAGTCACCGGCATCTGTTAGCCGGCACGTATGGATATTTAGTTTTTCTTACATTATTGTATTTAATCAGACTACAGCTGATCACAGTCATGTACTTTTGTTACTCAACTAGCCCCTCATTTTGTATGGCTAGTTTCCAGGATATTTTGATGGAGCGTTTATGACGCCTTTCTGCTTTATCATATATATTCTATGTTTAATGCTCATGTTCGACTGATTGAAATAATAGATACTCTGTGTTACCCTATGTTACTTGATTATAGCATGCACCCCCTTGTCTAGTTACAACCGTGATCGCCGTACGATGTTAATACCTTTACGGGTAGGTGGCTATGTCTGTCTCTGTATTCCGGTACTGGAGCGTGACAAGGTTTTAGTGGTGGCCCATGCAGGCTTGTGTTTCCAGACTTATGGTGTGTTATGGTCATATGAGTCTCAATCAAACTTGTCATCTTTGATATCGTGTTTCTCCCTCCTCTATACCAATGCTTAAACTGTTAAAACTACTTGTGTACATGATCATTCCCGTCCTGATCCTTGATGTCTCTTGTCCCTTTTTTTTAGGGCTGTGTCTTCCTCGGTTGCTAGAGCAGCAGACATGGTAGGTCGGGATTCTCCAAGGCAATAAGAGGCAACACCTGCTCTGAGTCAGATCTGAGTTGAGCCAATAATTAAGCAGGCCGAGAGAGTAGAGCCGGCAATAGAGTATGATGAGCAGCATGCTCCTGAGCTGCAGCAGTGCCTACAATACTTGATACCCCGACATTGCTAGAGATTATCAGAGGAATCATGGATGCATAACAGCACCAGATGTTTCAGCAACATGAGCATAATGCCTTACTGAATCAAGGGTTGCAGAGAGGTGAAATGGCATATTCGAGGGCGTCGGTCAGATTTTGCCGACTTAACCTAAGGTATTTTGATGGCATGGAGGACGCCATCACGGTTGACGCGTGGCTGCAAGACATTGAGGCTATCTTAGCAGCAACGAAGGTTTCGGCTGAGGAACAAGTTGACCAAGTCCGATTGCAGCTTCAGGACCTTGCTCGTAATTGGTGGACATCTGTAGAGGCTAGTTTGAGGCATCATATTCCTTGGGACAGTTTTAGGATCCGGTTCAGGGCTAAGTATTTTGGGGTAGTAGCATAGTATGAGCTTTAGCAGAGGTTTATCGGTCTCAAGCAAGCAGGTAGAACCGTAGACGGGTATGCAATGGAGTTCTACAGGTTGAGTAGATTTGCTCCGACGATGGTGGCTATGGAGTCGGATAGAGCGATGAGGTTCCAACAGGGACTTGAACTGGAGATTTTATAACTAGTGGAAGGGCATGATTACTGTTACGTCCCAGTCCCAAAATACGTAGGACCAGGTATACGTACATATGCCAGCTATACGGACAAGTATAGGAACCCAATTTAATGGACCTAACCATTCGTAGTACGTTATAAACATAACTAAGACACAAAATCACAGGCAGATAATAATCTAGTCTCATCCACAAATATCACAAAAATAGGAAACTGAATGAATATATAACGTCTCAGAATCTAGCTACCAAACAAAGTATAGTGGAGAATAATCCACGATAATAAAGTATGAAAGAATATTGAAAGAAAAATACAACTAGCAAATAATAAAATAGTACGGGAGTCCGCTAACTAGCTAAGGACACACATGACACCATACAACTATTATCCATGACTGTCACGCCCCAGTCCCAATATACGTAGGACTAGGAATACGTAAATATGTCAGCCGTATGTATATGGCAACTCCAATATATGGAAACCATAACACATACATACGATGTATTATGAACAATAATTCACAAGTGGTATATAATTGTCATAAGTCACAGGGCATAACTAAATCTCATCCACAAAATCAAATATAAATGAATAACCAAATCCACTATATAACTGAATCAAGTATAAGATGCTTTATAAGAACAAGTAGTTGGGTGGAGACAAATCCACTACCAAACTAGAATATAAAAGTAAACACAATAAAAGCATCTAATGAACAATGAGGCTCGAAGAGAAGACCTCCTCGAAAGAGATCGAAGTAGCAAGTCCTGATCCGTGCTCCTGCAAATACTCATGATCGTCTACACTTGGAAAGGGACCAGGTCCTCAAAGGGACGTAACAAAATTGCGAAGGTGTCACATAACTTAGGGATACAAATAACCAATACAGAAGGGAAGCGCTCCTCTAACAACAACAATAATACGAATAATCAAAACAGCAAAGGAAAGGAGGCCTTTGCAATAAATTTGGCAAAGCGACCCACCTCTGCTCAAGCACAAAAGCCTCAAGAATCTTCTAGACCTAAGTAGGAATATTCCTTTGACGAGAGTGATATACACAGCATTTTTGACTGTCTGTTGAAGAGCGGTAGGTTGTAGTTGCCCGGTATTAAATGACCAGAGGAGGCCAAAAAAACAAATTACCCGAAGTACTGCTTATACCATCGGTATGTACATCATCCTACAACGACTTGTTATATCTTGAAAAAGAAAATACAACAGTTGATTGATGTTAAAGCTATCACCCTTCATAATGAGGAGAAGACGATCACCGCCAATATGGTATCTCTTCAATTTGATAATTTTCCAGCACAAGAAGTCCCTAATAGCGTTATTCCAATACCTCGAGCTACAATGGAAGTGGTAAATCTCCAGCCTCATCGAAGTCAAACAGAGGGGTTGGTGCCTCTTACCACAGATCATGGAGAGATTATGTGGATTCATCCTGACCTGCTGCCAGATTGGGACCAGGGAGCAGCATCTTCCAATTCAAAATCCAAAAAGGGCAAGAAGTTATAAACCATGCAATATGATTTCTTCGGATCATCACCCAGACTGAGAGCAAGATCAACCTCAAGAAGATATACCTCTCGAGATCAGATTTCAAAATCTAGATATTGCCCCCACCAAGCTCTACTCACAAGCTTCGCTTAACACACCGACAATGATGCATGATTGGCAGTATTTCACTGAATAGAGTAAGACAAATCTTCATTGCTTATGAAGGTGTTCCTAAACAAATTCCCTCTCCTTCTTCTATAATTAGAGCATCAACCTCAACTAGTGTGGCTGAGGAGAAGAGTCCCAAATTTTATCAATACAGCCAATAATCTGTGCGTTTGATGCAAAACATGGGATATGATTTTTAGAAAGCTGAATGTTTGAATTTTGGCAAGGGACAATGTATTCCTCTATAACTCCAAGGGCAGTCTAACAAATCCCATAGCGGATTGGGTTACGATCAAATTAACCCACAAACTCATTCCAAAAAGAAGCATGCCAAAAAGAAACTCAAGTCTTATAACATTATGCTTCTTTCTTCGATGTCCGAAGAAGAAGTCATGACTGGTACCAGGTCCGGGAACGATTATCATAAAACTTATGAGTATATCCTAAAAGATGCTTATAATATCCCTTCTATTTCAACAACTCTGATTGATCCAGTCACATTGAACCTAGCCCTTCGAATCCTACTGCTGCAGAGAAAGGGAAGCAAAAATAAGTACACTTCGACAAATCCTTGAAGAATAATTTACCGAAAATCCCTACAATTTTGATATATTGGCACAACTGGCCAATACTTTAGCCCGACATTCCATATTCGAGTTACTTCATTTGTCGAAGGAGACTCGTGAATCTTTGAGCGACGCTCTGATACATGCAGACTCATGATGAGCTCAACTCAAGACTCCTGATGAAGGGCTACTAGCGTTCCCTCAATGCCACAGCGTGATCGAGAAGATTCCTAACATCACTTTCATGCAAGATGATATGCTACTCAAGGATAACCGACATGACATGCCTCTATATTATAGCGGTTACATCAGTTCTATTAAAGTAAACGGGATTCACATCGAACCTGGTTCTTCACTCAGTATCATTCCTAAAAGCCTACTTAGAGGATTAAAGTTACTAATGCACAACATGCCTGCCTCTAGCACTACTATTCTAGGCTTCAATGCTAGAAGAAGTAAACCGCTGGAAAAGATTCGTCTAAAAATTAAGATAGGCGATCTACGTACTAAAGTCACGTGCTATGTGATCAACTCTGATGTATTCGACAACGTTTTGCTGGGATGGCTGTGGATACACAAACATAAAATTGTACCCTCAATCCTGTACCAATTCTTCAAATATATGGACAGTCGGAGAGAAGTCAAAATAGAGGTAGCTGACCTCAACCCATTCAAAGGTATCGAAGCCTATTTCTCTAACTCTGTACTCTATATACCGTAGTATATGAAAGAAGAAGCTAATCAAGCTGGTGATGAAGCTGAGAACACCCCAAATGAATAGCCTTTGATGATCCGAGTCAAAGGATGTACTATTCGTCCAACTCCTTTAAAGCCTCTCGGCATTAACCTGCATAAATCACCTCCATTGGTCATCAACCTTCGACGCAGTGAATAGCCGGCACTGAAGAATGAGCAACCAACATCAGTAAATCAACCCCTAGTCTTCAATCTTGCCAAGCCTCCTGTCAAGGCTGAATTTTCTGTTGACTGTATGAAAGAAGAAGAGATCTTGTATTTCATAAATAAAGAAGACACTACTTGTTACTACATTGATGTTGAACCCTTTGCTAAAAAATTCTTAGAGACCCTTCATCTTCACGAACCTCTATCAATATCTGTGGCATCTCTATTTCAATATAGTTCATTATATGAACCATATGGGGATGCATACTTCATAGTCCCAGATTTTTGGCAAAGCTAGAAACAAAAGAGTCACGCAGACTAATGATTTTGATGAAGATATTGGGAATATACAACCGTATCGTTACAGCCAACCAGCCAAGAATATTATACAAGATATGGGCTACAACTTAAAGTCTGGTTTGAAACCAAATTATGGAAAAGACAGACGGACTCCAATACGTCACTTCTCTCCAAAAGACAAGCCAAAAATATACTACCAGCCGACTAGTCATGGTTTGGGATATATCACACCACCAACAAGTCCTGAAGGTTCAGAATAAAAAGAAGAGATGCACTCTCATTCCTCCGACTCATCATTTTGGGATTCTGACGAAAACATGGATGACGTATTCAAACAGGCTTTCTCTGTAAATATGTGTCAACTATCCCAGATGATAAAGACGCTGAACCATTGGAATCATTCGAGAATGATCCATGGGCATAATTGATGGACACTCAATGGGAGCTTCGGTTTGAGCAATGTGATCCACCTACAGAGGATCAAGTAGTCCAAATTGATATAGGAGAATAATCTTCCCCAAAACCAATCTTTATTAGCAAGATTCTTCCTGAAGAAGATAAACAAGTTTTAGTCCAGCTAATAAAGGAGTATATTGATGTCTTCACTTGGAGTTATGAGGATATACCTAGCCTAGATCCTCAAATAGCCACACACAAGCTCAATATTCTTCCGAACGTTAAGCCAGTAAAACAACAACAATGACGATTCCGTTCGGATATGATTGATGCAATTAAAGTAGAAGTCAAGAAACTGATAGCATGTGACTTCATTCAAGAGCCAATGCCGTCCCAGCTATGAAGAAGAATATGAAGGTCCGGGTCTACATAGATTATCGAGATCTGAACTTGGCCTATCCAAAAGATGAATTTTCTCTCTCTATCACAGGTGCCATGATCGAAAATACATGTGACTTTGAACTTATGTCCTTCATGGATAGATTCTCGGATACGATCAAATTAAGATATCACTTGATAAAAAAAATCTCTTTCCGTACACTACTGGGATTATACTGCTATACAGTCATGTCCTTCGGATTGAAGAATGTGGGAGCAATGTATCAACGAGCCATAAGTATAATTTTTGAGAAGCATTTACAGAAGACAGTAGAATACTACATGGATTATATTGTTGTCAAGAGTCGTCTTAAAGATGATCACCTTCAAGATTTGAAGACGGTGTTTGAATTAATGCGCCACCACCAATTGAAGATGAACCAACTAAATCCTTTTAGAGAGTCTCAATTAGCAAATTCCTCAGATTTGTTATAACCTCCAAGGGTATTCATGTTGACTCCGATAAAATTAAAGCTATCCTCAAAATGCAGCCTCCACACAATCTCAAAAAACTTCGTGGTCTGCAAGGCTGTCTGGCATACATTAGGAGGTTCATCTTCAATCTCTCAGGACAATGTTGACCCTTCACTCAGTTAATGAAGAAAGGTGTGTCCTTTACCTGGAATGAAGCATGTCAACTAGCATTCGACAACATCAAATGATATCTCATAAATCTGCCAGTTCTGGTATCTTCGATCGTAGGGAAGCCCTTTTTGCTGTATGTTCGAGCAATGGATCACTCCCTAGGAGATCTTCTTTCATAGAAGTGTAACAAAAGATATGAACATGCAATCTATTATTTTAGTCGCATGATGGTCGGTGCTGAACATTGATACAAACCTGTAGAAAAAGAATGTCTCGTCTTGATATTTGTTATTGAAAAAATGCGACACTATGTGTCGGGTCAAACCATTCATGTCATATCTAGAGTAAATTCCTCCAGGTATTGATGACCAAGCCGAGCACACTCAGTTCTCGGTTAGCTACATGGGCAATGCTGCTATCACCTTATGACATGTGGTTATAGAAGCATAAAAAATACGCTGGAGAATTATACGCATAAAACCCCCAATATATATGAAGCACGCATAAAACAGAAGCTTCAGCGCTGTGTGGCGTAAAACATGACTTCAGAGCTGCCCGCGTAAAGCAGCGCTTCAAGGCTGTTTTGGCTTAAAAGCTTGTTATACCTCCCTCTGGCGTAAACTATGTCTGCTTTTAATGCAGCGTGAAGTTGTACGAGGAACTCTTCGTATTTCTCGAATGAACCTGTCAGACAGAACAGTGAACCTGACTCCTGACAAAGAGTACTGCACGACGATCGAGAGGACGGCTGTAATGATGATTCTGCACAAAGGCCCAGGTTGTCGTTTAGTGACATATCCTTGATACAAGTCATTTTTACGCACTCAAGGAATACGCTGCCTATTTTACATAGGCAGAAATGAGCCTTTACGCTCAAGATGAGATGAAATCAGATGACACGTCAAAAGCTATTTTTCGTACAGAACTCGAGGCATATCTCTGTAGTTAATGCGCGAGATGGGGGCAGATCTCTGCATTTAATGCATGAGATTTTGTTCTATTTTTAATGACTGGGAGAGCTAAAACTAGGGTTAATATGCTCACATCACTATCCCTGCATGTTACGCCAACAAGGCTATTTTCAACTATAGGAGTACGCCGTATGCTATCTCCTCAAAATACGCCAACTCAGGCTATATTTGCAAAGGTATGTGATAAGGCTATTTGGCCCAGAATACGCTCAAGAACTCAATCAAGAAGGATAATTGGCTAGTTTACGCTGGTTACCTATTATTTATACAGCATCAAGCTTTACGCAGAATTTGGCTTTTACGCCAACACGACAGCTATTTGGCTTTTACGCAAATAAGACAACTATTTGGGTTTTACGCCAACAAGATAGCTACTTGGCTTTTACGCCAACAAGATATTATTTAGCTTTATGCCAACCATCTTTATACGAGGGGCAGTTACCTACGTGGCTTGTATGCCGTGATATTCGATGAGCGATTATACACGTTACCTCATAATGGGATACGCGTCACACGCGGATTCAAGAGATCATTTAGACGTGGGTAGCAGTTATTGTAACCACCGCGTAAAGAGTGCCACTCTCTTCACAATTTGGCTTCTATGCCTACTGGACGGTTACTGTGACTGAGCTCTATAAATAGAGACCTTCGGTCACATGGGATCAAGGGTGGAGAAAATCAGAAAGAGAGAGAATACATACAAAGAGTGTTGATTGACAACTTTGGCAACGAGAGTTCAATCCCTCCTGCAATCTTTGAAGCTTCTTCTTCTTCTACAGCACTTCTTCATCATTGTGTGGTCCAAGGGACAAAGTGATCGACCGCAGATCAGACTCCTATAGCAATATTTCCCCAGAATCATTTTTTGTACTTAATATCCTTGTATAGGATTAATTGTACTCTTCTTTTTTCTTGTTTATAAATAAAAAGGTTTCATACAAACCCTCTATTTGTTTTATCTCAAACAAAATAGCGACTCACTAGGTGAATTTCCAAAACCTATCATGTTCATAATACCTCTGATAGTGTTTTGTATACCAGGAGAGTTTAATAGCCAGAGTTTGTAAACCAAAATAGCTTCGTACAAACCTCCTATTTGTTTTATATCCAAAAATATAGTGACTCTTCTGGGGACTAATTTCTCATATGACGAGAAAGCCATTGCTCAACACGATGTTGTATCCGTCGTATCGACGAAGAAGATGTTGGTCATCCAATTCGACCAATCTGCTTATGAAGACATGCTTCGCGTAGGGGGTAGCTCTCATCCCCTCTCTGTCCAGGACAACAAGAAGCTGCGTAAAGTATGGATGCCCCGGACATCCTATACCCTTCCTGCAGGCTCTCTCTCTCCGATCAACAAGGTTGTGACAACACAACCTATACACCTTGCGCGTAAAAATCCGTCTCCCATCTGTGACGTAGCAGACAAAGCTTCTGGCAATGCCCTAGTGCCAATCCAGAAGTCTAGAACGCGCCCTGCGCGTAAAACTATGTCTTCCGTCTGTGACGTAGCAGACAAAGCTTCTGGCAATGCCCTAGTGCCAATCCAGAAGTCTAGAACGCGCTCTGCGAGTAAAACTTCGTCTTCCGTCTGTGACGTGGCAGACAAAATTCCTAGCAAGGCCTCAGTGCCCGCACAGAAATTTTAAATGCGCCACGCGTGTAAAAATACATCTCCCATCTATAAGGAGGCAGATGGACCCTTGGATCACATCAAGGGAAAACGAGTGGCGAATCTCCTAACCTCTAGAGTTGTACGCCACCAAGAGAAGAAGATTACGCGTGACGCTGGAGGCCGTTTGAAAATTCCCCCTGTTTTATGCGAACCTGTGCAATGCTCCAGATTATGCCAGGATAAGCCCATCCGCGTAAAGAAGACCCGCTTCACGGGAAAATATGCTCCTTAGACGGGTGATGGATCGTATGCTACTCACATGGGCGAACTACTGTATACTTATGGCAGAGAGAGGATCATGGTTCCTAATCTCCACAGGCCTACTGATATAAAAAGGCAAAATAAGCCTTCTTCTTCTTATGCTAATCTCCCTGATTTGCGTAATTTCTTGATCCAGAAACACAAAGACAAGGGTCATAACCAAGATTCAGTTCCCCTAACTACCAAGCGTGGGGAGATCATGTGGGAAGTAGCGTCAACACCTAACGTCTTCATGACATATGGGCCACATGAAGAACCTGTCTTTATTGTTCCACCGACTCGCAACGATCAGCATCAAATAATCTTCGGTCGAATACGGAATAGTCCGATTGTACAAGAAGAATCTCGCGAGTCTGATGCTGGAAAAATGCAAATCCACATATATAGCCCTCAGGCTTTGAGGATTATGCAAAACATGGGTTATGATCTGAAGTTGAAGCGAGGCCTCGACTATGGAAAAGGCAGACGAATACCGTTGCATGGTGATCTATACTGTCAACGAAATCATTTTGGGTTAGGGTTTACCACATCTCTTGCAAACTCCAAACCTCTAGAGTCTGATCCTATAATACCAGAGACAGGTCCTTTTAAATCAACTTCTGTGGGCAAAGGCAAATAAAAAGAAGGAGAAGAACCAGACAACGACATGTCTGGGGGTGGTCTCTTTCGACAAAATAGAGCAGCATCCAAAGCTGGGGGTAGAATTCCCTCTTAGTCCAAAGATGATGCAACTGTGACCATCTTCCCTGAGGACCGTACGACTCAGGTATCGGGAGCCCGAAAGCCAAAGGGGACTTTCTCCTTCAATGAGGATGACATCACTGAAATCTTCAATATATTGATGAAGGAAAACAAACTTCGGCTACCCAACATCAGATATCCTGAAAAGGCTGGCAAGGTCGATGATCCAGATTATTGTCTCTTTCATCGGTATATTCATCATCCTACGAAGGCATGCTATGTGCTGAAAAGGAAAATCTAGGAGTTGATTGACGCCAAAGTCATCACTGTGCATTTATAAAGAGAAGACGGTGTCTCCCCAGATGAGCAACCTTCAGGACTATCCCCACTCAGAAAATCACTCCCCAGTAAATTTTTCGGACATGAGTTCAAGTCCATATTACCTCTGAACTGTTGTCCAAACATTTTTGTTTCCCCAGCTGAATTTGCCATATCCAAGTGACCTCTGAGCAAACCTCCCAGTTTGTGGCTATAGATCAGTTCACGTCCATACTACCTCTGAACTACGTCTCTCCACTTTCTCCAGCAGAGTAAATCTATCACCACAAAAATAGTCATTCCCATATTTCCTCTGCCCTATTTTTCTTTATCCCCACTATATCTTACCACGTCCACATTACCTCTGAGTAAGATATTTTCGGAACTTTTCCATGTCTACATTACCTCTGAGTGAAGTTCTTCTCTTCGACTTCCTATTATCACGTTCGCATAACCCCTGATAGTGCTAGTCATTTCAACTTATTATCTGTACTTAAAGTACGCCATGGGTGATAAGTCCACAAACCAGATGAACAAATCAATTCTTGGTTCTTCATCCCCAGCAAGTGCCTATGAGCAATATTTTCTCGATTGTCGAAGATCGAGAATCATATTCTATCATGTTGAGATAACCTTTGAATAGATATGTTCAGTAATCTGGCATCCCCAGCAAATGTCTATGTGCAACATTTTCTCATTCGTCACAAATTTTTGTAAAGAGCCATCATCCGTACAAAAAAATCGCGGATACGCAATGGATGATGGATCCTTAAAATTCTTCCCAGCAGAGCAATCATTAGGTCTACTTGCACACTCCCGCAATAACTATTCAAGCCAGTCTCATTAGACGCTAGTCATGTTCATATTACCTCTGAGCTATCGTCCCATTAATTTCCCCAGCGGAATAATCCTTTGGTCTATATTCATGTTGGGATAGACCACACTCAACGAATCACTCCTCAAAGAATTTTTCGAACATTAGTTCATGTTCATATTACCTCTGAACTGTTGTCATAATATTCCTCTCGGGCTGAGTTTGTCATGTTCATATTACCTCTGAATAAACCCTCCGAGTTTTGGCTATCGATTTTCATGTCCATATTACCTCTAATATCGGTTGTCATCTCAACTTAGCACCCGTACTTAACTCTAAGTACGCCAGTGGTGTTAGGTCCACAAAAACTGCCACATCCATATTACCTCTGGCAGGGCTTGTCCTAAACTTATTACTTGCACTCTCGTGCACAAGAAGTAATAGGTCCAAAAAAAAATACACCTTGGGATGCCCGCAATGGAAATAAATTGTTCATGTTCATATTACCTATGAACTATCCTCATTTTCCCCAGCGGAGAAAAAGTCAGTTCATGTTCATATTACCTCTGAACTATATCTCTCCACCATCCCCACAGAGTCATATTTTACCGCGGCTATATTACCTCTGGCAAGACTTGTCTCAAACCTACTACTTGCACTCAACGTGCACAAAAAGTAATGGGTCCACAAGAAAATCCCCAGCAGGATATCTTCGCCAGCCACAAAACCTATCATCTGATTGGGCTTATTTCGAACTTATTATTTGCACTCAACGTGTACAATAAATAATAGGTCCACAAAAAATTCCCCAATGGGATGTCCTCAACAAATACGGTATTGTACTACATATATATTACCTCTGGTACGATGTCCAAAGCTTGCACAAACAATCATAAAGAAATGGAGGGCCCTTATAGGATTGCAAATGGCGCTTACAAATTAGCCAAGCTGTAAACCCCCTCACCCAAAATTAGGGCTACTTGGTTTAGATAGTGAAATTAGGGCTAGTTTGAACCAATTTGAATTAGAACACGGCATTTAATTTAATTACGGAATAATTATGACACGTAGCGCACCTTACCGTTGCTCGATAATTGGGGCACCTCACTAGCCGTTGCCTATCTACGAATTTCACAACATTGTCCTAGACGTGCCCGCCTATCTCTCTGACCCTTGAGCAACTTATTATATTGCTTTCTTGTGCAACATTTTAGCCGCACAATAAACATCGCGGACGTTATTTCTTAATTCGATATAATTCCCAATTTTGTACCCTTGTGCGTCCCAACTGAAATTGGGGACACAATCTGGACCGTTTTGTGCAAACCGAATTTTATTAATATCCTACACTGTCCCCTCTACGCCCTGACAATTTTGTCCTACCAAATCTAATCCCATGTACTCCTAATTAATTCCAGAACATCGTGCGCGTTTCGATTTAATTAATTTAATCTAATTTCCGCCTCTGCGCAATTTTCCAATTGTTGGGGGGCTTTTATGCAAAAATGCATTGAGGTGTCCCCACCATTGGACAATGCGTGAAGAAACTTAATTTTCCCTTTACGTGAATTTTTCCGTAATTTCTCGGAATGTGCAAACGCACAAACATCGCCCCATTTAAATAAATCATTGTATTTTAAACCATGTAAATCCTGGACCTTCAAACATCCTCCTCATGCAAGCCCAAGGCCCAACCCAGGAGGGGTTGACCAGTCAAACCTATTTTAGGTCAAGCATTCAACCATCTTTTACATGTGTATATAATATATTTTCTCTTACTTTTCCTTTTCTATTTTTCTTCTCAAACACCTAAATCACCCTAAAACACATCAGCCGACTTCTCCTTCTTCCCCTTTCCTCCTCCCTGTGCACCCCCACTTGGCCGGAGGCGCCGGGAACCTCGCCGGAGTAGCCCTCCTCCGCTGCACCCAGCCATCAACACCTCATCCCATCATCATCATCCCTTCTCCATCTCCTTCCTCCATACAACCATTCGACCGGAGACCCAAGCCTCTACCTCGTCGACGAGCTGCCCCGACTCGACGAGCAGCCCCGCCACGCCGGACCTCATCCCGCTCCGACTCCCCATCATCCTACGCACCACCAGCACGAACCCACACCACCACCATCATTGCCATCCCCGTCCCGATCATCTTCCCTCGCCTGAACGTCGACCCAGCAGGATCGACGCCGGCAAACACCACGACCACCACCATCATTCACCCCCTATCCTCCTCGATCTGAACTCCTCCCAGAGCTCCTCCTCTCCCTCCAGTCATCCTTCTCCTCCCCCTCCCGATCGTCCTCCTGCACTTCCTCGTCTCAACTCGGCCTGGCTCCTCCGCCGGAGCCGGAGCGGCGTCACCATCACCACCATACAGACCATCTCCCTTCCCTGAACTCTTCTCCTTCCCCCATCGACCTTCACCTCTCCCTTCCCTGAATCCGAGCAACATCCTCCTCCACTCTCCTCCTCGACCACCGCACGATCACCACCTCCTCTTGCTGGCCGGAGCCCCACTGGCCGGAGCAGATCCCCAGCAGCCATCTTCATCAATCTCCTCTTCATCATCTCCATCAACTCCCATCATCGTCACCAATGCCATCTCCCCTCCGTCGTCAACCCCTTCTCCTCCTCCTGCACCCTGTCCTCCTTACCGGACCACCCCCTAGCCTGACCGGACCACCTCCTCCCTGGCCGGAGTGTCATTCACACAACCATCACCACTAACACCAGCACCATTAACAACTCATCATCACATTATCACCTCCATCGCCATCGACGTTCTAGTTGTCATCCCAATCGTCATCTACGTCGTAGCCATCACCCTCGCCATTCTCATCATCGTTGTTGTCATCGCCTCGATTATCATCAATATCTCGGTACATCATCATCATCACCTTCTCACCACCATCATCCCTAACAATCATCACCATTAGTATCATCATCCCCTCATCATCATCCTCGTCGACGTTGTCGCCAACAACGTCGCCATCCCCTCTTCGTCATTCCATCATCGGCATCGTACCATCGTCATCTCACCATCAATCCACCATCAATATAAACACATCCCCATTAACATCACCACCCTGCATCATCATCACCCATATCATCCTAGTCTCCATCATCATCATCGCGACATCATTGACCTCGTCATCATCATCAGCATCTCTTCGTCGTCGTCCAGCCGATTCCGTGTACGTACTCCGAGGTACGAACCTGTCCATCTTCCTCTTTTATACGTGCTGGTGTGTATGCCAGTAGGATATTAGCATTTCTTATTGGCTGTTAGATGACATCATGCCTGAGTCGGTGAACCCAGATGCGTGTACGTATATGCACGTGTACGCGTATATTAATCATTGATATATATATATTTATATAGATATTTAATACACATATTCAATTGGTATGTATATTTGGGTGTTATATATAGAATATATAAATATATGGTATGTACATAAATTATAAGTAATTAAATACTATGCTAATTTATAAATTAGGACTAAATATTCAGACTGTACAACCCTAGGACACCGTGGACTGTCCCGTACTCACCTTGACCATGTTGACCCTAAACACTTGGGAATTGTCCGCCTTGCGTACATTAACGTACTGGCGTAGACACCCTCAGTTGACTGTCCGATTTCGTACAATACTTGAAGATATGATCCCGCGTAATTCAACGCATAATTGACCGTGTTAGATGACTAGTGCCACCCTAGTGTACTCCCTGAGTCCAGTGTAAATATTGTTGTGTGTGTGCTAGTGTAATGACTAATGATTTTATTGTATATATTCATATGTACATAGGATGTTGGATTATTTCTGCGCGACTTTTGGAGCAGGTTATTGGTATATTGCAGCTTTCTTGCCAGGCAAGTATACCTTGCCATTGTACTGTTATTTTTATTCCATATGTTGCATGCATATTTATTTTCTGTCTTTTCATATATTTTAACTGTTATATAAAATGCTCGCGACGGTGACGTCGCGATAGATTTTTATTTATGTATTGCATTGACCTTGTTCATGAGACTACCCCATTATCATGTAGCACCATTAGGTTCATTGGCCGTGACACAGTTGTTACACGAGTGTGAGTCTCATATAGAGATCACGGACTTGCGTGCGGGGTTGGCCTCCTGTACGTGTGGGCCATGCGTTAGGAATAACTGCTGTTAGAAACTTTGCATGCTAGAAGACTTAGCAGTTATTAGAGGTTTATGAACATAGCTTATTGTAGTACGGTGGCCCCATCCTTGTCCTTGTTTGGTTGCAGGATTGGGCTATGGTACTAAGAATAGGCTATGGACCAAATCGTGTCGTGGACATGACATGCTTAGAGCATGGGGTGGGGAGAACAACAAGTACCGCATTTGAGCTCCTTTACACATTTTCTCCTGTACGCCCTGATTCTCCGCTGGAGATACGGGCCATGATGACCACTATATATTATGTACTATCAGGCGGGCCACCGGCGTTCAAAAGACGACGTGCCTTTTAGGCCCCTGGATCTCCAATAGAGAACCATGCCAAATCCCAGTTTTCAGCCAGATAGCTCACTTGTGGGGAAAGGTGTTCTTAACTGCATTCACATAGATGGTTAGGCGACCCCAATGGATGTTTATTTTCAGTACTTTATTGGCATGTGTTTAAGTATACTTGTTATGTCCCTCTGAGGACCTGGTCCGCTGCCAGGTGTACCTGTTCTTGAGTATTTGCAGGAGCACAGATTTGGACGGATATAGATGCTCCGTGGATGTCTTCTCTTCGAGCCGTGATTGGTAGCTGGTACTTATTGTTTGAGTGAGTTGTACTTATTCTATTTATTTTTCCCATTCGAGTTGGTAGTGGATTTGTTTTCATCCAACTATCATCTTTAGATACTTCTTATTGAGATCTAGTTTCATAGATACTGGTTATTTCTTTCTATATGATTTTGGTGGATGAGATTTAGATTATAACCTGTGACTTGTATTACACTTTATACCACTTGTGGATTTTATATTCATATTACAGCGTACGTATGGATTTGGTTTCCATATATTGGAGTTGCCATATCCATGCGGCTGGCATGCTTACGTGTCCTAGTCCTACGTATTTTTGGGACTGGGGCGTGACATGTTTTTGTGGTGGCCCATGCAGGTCAAGAGCATATTGTCTCGGTTATGTTGCTGTACCGAACAAGCCTGCACCTAGGACTAGAGTATAGGATCTCATCCACATTGACTATGATTCATCTTCCTCCTATCTGTTCTGTTTGAAATATTACATCCTGCTTGATTCCTGTGCTTCCCTAATAGTTCTTTAAGTATAGCCTTCTCCCAGAATATAGAAGTTCCTGTTGTTAGATGATAATTAGAGTAGCACACCTATTTAGAATACAACGAGATTATAGATACACCACTAAGTTTAGAATATCTAGCGAACCCTAGAATCCCTGATCCCTATAATTGGTTTACCATTACCCCGGATGTATTATGAAGACTTGAGTAGTATAGACACTACTAGAGATAGTTAGAAGTTTTACCATAATGTTTGACCCTAGTATTGAGGAACCAATGGAGAACCAAAATTGAATATTATGACTGAACCCAACCCTCGCAGTTAGATAAGTATTGGAGAATGGTAAACTTATATCATTGTCTTGTTATTAGTAGACAGCACCCTAGGAAGCCTAGAGGAATGTAATCAACCCTTCTCCCTTGATCATACCCCGAACATAGCAACTAGTACCCCACTCCCCTTAGAGAACCATGATGCTATATAGAGCCCTCTATCTTTATTTTATATTGTTTCCCTGCGACCATAGCGCTCGCTATTTTGCGACGGCTAATTAAGTTTCTTCTCTTCATCTTTCAACTCGTGCCATCTGACACTTCGGATAGTAGGCCAAGTAAATTTATTCTTTGGTAAGGGCTCATAGTTTGCTAGGATTATAGTTGTAGCCGTAAGTGTGAATTTTGTTTTGCTTGGTAGTTAGAACTTGATAAGTTTAAGTTGTTTTATAGATTGTGACCGATGATTAACCCTTAGTTTTAAATCATGTAATTTGTACCCTCGCAAGCGAGATCCCTTTCCCCTTAACGGCCAGTAACTCTTCTATCCTTACTATTGACACATGTTCTATGAGCACTATGATTAAGACTTAAGGTGACCCTTACCTATATAATGCAATAGGAGACCCTAATAAGTATCAAGATCCTTCCTCATATACCCTAATAAGAGTTTCTGCTCTATTTACATATGCAAGGTTATTCTTGTAGGATCCTCTTAAGACTGTCACAATAGTAGTTAAATTGTTTTAAATTGGGTAGTATACCTCACCACCTAGTATCATATAGCCCTTGTGATCCATTGACGAAGTATAACTGAATGGCATTAATTGTATGCTAACATAAGATGATAGTGTTTATTCAGACTATAGAACTTAGAGGCTCATACCCCTACTTTGTCGACTATTGACTTAGACAAGGAATTAATATGACAGCTGTAGAGATTGTGTAGTCCTTCATTATTATTGTTTATTTTGCTTTTGTTTTGTGAACTTGAATTGTTATGAACCATCTCTCATCATAATCCAGCGTATCTATAATCTCTGTACTACCTTGACTTATGCTGCTATTATAGCCTAGTTTTGCAGGCTTATCCTTTATCGAGCCTGTTCATGACATGTATTATTGGAGTACTACACTAATACATTTCAGAATCAGTGTATTACGGTCTGATCAACCCTAGTACGCTCGATTCGCCCTTCGTAACACTACTTTACGTGGATTGAGATAGGTAGTGATTAGTAGACGAATATACTTGCCCTAGGCATGTCTGACATATCGTATCAGTTACATAACTGTACTAATACGAGCAGGCAAACAAAGAATTACCAAAATAGGATTTCAATCCACAACTGCTTTGACAATTCCCAATTGAATTCTTTAAACGCCTTGATCCCAATACTTCTATTCTATTACCTCTCCCTTGAACTCTTTATTATTGATTTACGTCTTTCCTTATTTCAGAAAGACAAAACGTCTTGCTTGGTATAAGTTTGATATATAGATAGTACTAGATATCCCCCATAGGTCAATCACATTGTTTGGTGACTACTTTTTTAAGTGATTAAGGGCATATCATGGAGGATATATTTGGTGTTAAAAGACTTTGAGGATTAAATAACATGATCAAATAAATTGGGACATAGCCTTCTTAGAGGTATAGCCTTAGATGATAGATGGGTAAATTCTAAGTTGGGTAGAAACTACCATGTTAACTTAAGGAGGATTCTTTAGACTGTAATCAAGTGAGGTTAGATAGAGAAACCCTACCCTAGTTTAATTTCGAGGACGAAATTATTTTAAGTTGGGTAGATTGTAAACCCCCTCACCCAAAATTAGGGCTACTTGGTTTAGATAGTAAAATTAGGGCTAGTTTGAACCAATTTGAATTAGAACACGGCATTTAATTTAATTACGGAATAATTATGACACGTAGCGCACCTTACCGTTGCTCGATAATTGGGGTACCTCACTAGCCGTTGCCTATCTACGAATTTCACAACATTGTCCTAGACGTGCCCGCCTATCTCTCTGACCCTTGAGCAACTTATTATATTGCTTTCTTGTGCAACATTTTAGCCGCACAATAAACGTCGCGGACGTTATTTCTTAATTCGATATAATTCCCAATTTTGTACCCTTGTGCGTCCCAACTGAAATTGGGGACACAATCTGGACCGTTTTGTGCAAACCGAATTTTATTAATATCCTACACTGTCCCCTCTACGCCCTGACAATTTTGTCCTACCAAATCTAATCCCATGTACTCCTAATTAATTCCAGAACATCGTGCGCGTTTCGATTTAATTAATTTAATCTAATTTCCGCCTCTGCGCAATTTTCCAATTGTTGGGGGGCTTTTATGCAAAAATGCATTGAGGTGTCCCCACCATTGGACAATGCGTGAAGAAACTTAATTTTCCCTTTACGTGAATTTTTCCGTAATTTCTCGGAATGTGCAAACGCACAAACATCGCCCCATTTAAATAAATCATTGTATTTTAAACCATGTAAATCCTGGACCTTCAAACATCCTCCTCATGCAAGCCCAAGGCCCAACCCAGGAGGGGTTGACCAGTCAAACCTATTTTAGGTCAAGCATTCAACCATCTTTTACATGTGTATATAATATATTTTCTCTTACTTTTCCTTTTCTATTTTTCTTCTCAAACACCTAAATCACCCTAAAACACATCAGCCGACTTCTCCTTCTTCCCCTTTCCTCCTCCCTGTGCACCCCCACTTGGCCGGAGGCGCCGGGAACCTCGCCGGAGTAGCCCTCCTCCGCTGCACCCAGCCATCAATACCTCATCCCATCATCATCATCCCTTCTCCATCTCCTTCCTCCATACAACCATTCGACCGGAGACCCAAGCCTCTACCTCGTCGACGAGCTGCCCCGACTCGACGAGCAGCCCCGCCACGCCGGACCTCATCCCGCTCAGACTCCCCATCATCCTACGCACCACCAGCACGAACCCACACCACCACCATCATTGCCATCCCCGTCCCGATCATCTTCCCTCGCCTGAACGTCGACCCAGCAGGATCGACGCCGGCAAACACCACTACCACCACCATCATTCACCCCCTATCCTCCTCGATCTGAACTCCTCCCAGAGCTCCTCCTCTCCCTCCAGTCATCCTTCTCCTCCCCCTCCCGATCGTCCTCCTGCACTTCCTCGTCTCAACTCGGCCTGGCTCCTCCGCCGGAGCCGGAGCGGCGTCACCATCACCACCATGCAGACCATCTCCCTTCCCTGAACTCTTCTCCTTCCCCCATCGACCTTCACCTCTCCCTTCCCTGAATCCGAGCAACATCCTCCTCCACTCTCCTCCTCGACCACCGCACGATCACCACCTCCTCTTGCTGGCCGGAGCCCCACTGGCCGGAGCAGATCCCCAGCAGCCATCTTCATCAATCTCCTCTTCATCATCTCCATCAACTCCCATCATCGTCACCAATGCCATCTCCCCTCCGTCGTCAACCCCTTCTCCTCCTCCTGCACCCTGTCCTCCTTACCGGACCACCCCCTGGCCTGACCGGACCACCTCCTCCCTGGCCGGAGTGTCATTCACACAACCATCACCACTAACACCAGCACCATTAACAACTCATCATCACATTATCACCTCCATCGCCATCGACGTTCTAGTTGTCATCCCAATCGTCATCTACGTCGTAGCCATCACCCTCGCCATTCTCATCATCGTTGTTGTCATCGCCTCGATTATCATCAATATCTCGGTATATCATCATCATCACCTTCTCACCACCATCATCCCTAACAATCATCACCATTAGTATCATCATCCCCTCATCATCATCCTCGTCGACGTTGTCGCCAATAACGTCGCCATCCCCTCTTCGTCATTCCATCATCGGCATCGTACCATCGTCATCTCACCATCAATCCACCATCAATATAAACACATCCCCATTAACATCACCACCCTGCATCATCATCACCCATATCATCCTAGTCTCCATCATCATCATCGCGACATCATTGACCTCGTCATCATCATCAGCATCTCTTCGTCGTCGTCCAGCCGATTCCGTGTACGTACTCCGAGGTACGAACCTGTCCATCTTCCTCTTTTATATGTGCTGGTGTGTATGCCAGTAGGATATTAGCATTTCTTATTGGCTGTTAGATGACATCATGCCTGAGTCGGTGAACCCAGATGCGTGTACGTATATGCACGTGTACGCGTATATTAATCATTGATATATATATATTTATATAGATATTTAATACACATATTCAATTGGTATGTATATTTGGGTGTTATATATAGAATATATAAATATATGGTATGTACATAAATTATAAGTAATTAAATACTATGCTAATTTATAAATTAGGACTAAATATTCAGACTGTACAACCCTAGGACACCGTGGACTGTCCCGTACTCACCTTGACCATGTTGACCCTAAACACTTGGGAATTGTCCGCCTTGCGTACATTAACGTACTGGCGTAGACATCCTCAGTTGACTGTCCGATTTCGTACAATACTTGAAGATATGATCCCGCATAATTCAACGCATAATTGACCGTGTTAGATGACTAGTGCCACCCTAGTGTACTCCCTGAGTCCAGTATAAATATTGTTGTGTGTGTGCTAGTGTAATGACTAATGATTTTATTGTATATATTCATATGTACATAGGATGTTGGATTATTTCTGCGCGACTTTTGGAGCAGGTTATTGGTACATTGCAGCTTTCTTGCCAGGCAAGTATACCTTGCCATTGTACTGTTATTTTTATTCCATATGTTGCATGCATATTTATTTTCTGTCTTTTCATATATTTTAACTGTTATATAAAATGCTCGCGACGGTGACGTCGCGATAGATTTTTATTTATGTATTGCATTGACCTTGTTCATGAGACTACCCCATTATCATGTAGCACCATTAGGTTCATTGGCCGTGACACAGTTGTTACACGAGTGTGAGTCTCATATAGAGATCACGGACTTGCGTGCGGGGTTGGCCTCCTGTACGTGTGGGCCGTGCGTTAGGAATAACTGCTGTTAGAAACTTTGCATGCTAGAAGACTTAGCAGTTATTAGAGGTTTATGGACATAGCTTATTGTAGTACGGTGGCCCCATCCTTGTCCTTGTTTGGTTGCAGGATTGGGCTATGGTACTAAGAATAGGCTATGGACCAAATCGTGTCGTGGACATGACATGCTTAGAGCATGGGGTGGGGAGAACAACAAGTACCGCATTTGAGCTCCTTTACACATTTTCTCCTGTACGCCCTGATTCTCCGCTGGAGATACGGGCCATGATGACCACTATATATTATGTACTATCAGGCGGGCCACCGGCGTTCAAAAGACGACGTGCCTTTTAGGCCCCTGGATCTCCAATAGAGAACCATGCCAAATCTCAGTTTTCAGCCAGATAGCTCACTTGTGGGGAAAGGTGTTCTTAACTGCATTCACATAGATGGTTAGGCGACCCCAATGGATATTTATTTTCAGTACTTTATTGGCATGTGTTTAAGTATACTTGTTATGTTCCTCTGAGGACCTGGTCCGCTGCCAGGTGTACCTGTTCTTGAGTATTTGCAGGAGCACAGATTTGGACGGATATAGATGCTCCGTGGATGTCTTCTCTTCGAGCCGTGATTGGTAGCTGGTACTTATTGTTTGAGTGAGTTGTACTTATTGTATTTATTTTTCCCATTCGAGTTGGTAGTGGATTTGTTTCCATCCAACTATCATCTTTAGATACTTCTTATTGAGATCTAGTTTCATAGATACTGGTTATTTCTTTCTATATGATTTTGGTGGATGAGATTTAGATTATAACCTGTGACTTGTATTACACTTTATACCACTTGTGGATTTTATATTCATATTACAGCGTACGTATGGATTTGGTTTCCATATATTGGAGTTGCCATATCCATGCGGCTGGCATGCTTATGTGTCCTAGTCCTACGTATTTTTGGGACTGGGGCGTGACACAAGCCTAATGAAAATTTGGTAATAACTCCTATCAACAGCAAATTCCTGAAGAAGTACTACACTTGATCTCCTTTGCTTAACGGAGTGTGATGAAGATCTTATTCTGACGATACCATGCACAAAGGTTAGCTGGATCATATTCTATCAGATTTATATGACCTCTTAATGGATATGCTTAACTAATTTGTAAACCCATCATGTTCATATTACCTCTGATAGTGTTTGGTATACAAATTTAGTTGGATTATATTCTATCAGGTTCATATTGCCTCTGAATAGATTTATATTCAGCAAAACCTTAACGAAAGTATGTCATGTTAATGATACCTCTGATATCACTTTCATCTTAGCTTATCATTTATATTCTAAAGTGATGGGTCCACAAAGTCAAAAAATATATCTTTATTATCTCTGAGAAATTACAGGAGGAATAAAAAGTACATCATTGGGGAGGAGCCGTTAAATCACGGATTTGTTGCGTCAAAGCCGCCATCCTCTCATTCCTGGAGTTCAAAATATGGTTGCGAGCCCGTTCCAGCCTTGCTTCGTCATTGTTCAAGCGAGATAGTCCGGACAGCGAATTAATAAAACTTGCATGGATAACACCCGCATGTGTCAAGTTCTGTTTAGCTGTATCCACTTGGCCCTTCAGCACATTGCGGACTGCCGATGTCTTGAGAAGCCTATCCCTTGCCTGAGCAAGTTCAGCTTCCAATTCTTGAACCCTCGCTTCATTTCCCTCAAATTTGGCCTGGCACTCAGCTAGCTGAGGAATAAACTCCACCAAGACAGCCTACTCTTTATCCATCTCTTGTTGCTGTTCCTGGATGGATTTGTTTAGAGATTCTATTTGCTCAGCAAGTTCTGTAGTTAAGGAGTCATACTCAGCTTGAACCAGATCGTCGATACTGCCTCAGGATAGTTGCAAATACTCGTTAATGGGTTGTTCTAAACCATTAACTATTTGCTTTAGCGCATCAGCTCTTTCAGCGTCACTAAAATTTCTAATCTGCGCTATAGGAAGATTGGAGGACATCTTCAGAGCATCAAAACCTAGGTTCTTCTCCACCACCATCAATATCAATTCTTTTAAAGTGAGGTAGAATATGCTAGTGTATTAATCCACTAGCATAGCAAAACTCGAATGGACTTTGGGAGTGGCCGCAATATCGGTAAGTCTCATTTCTGGAATGACTGCAGAGGAGGTTGACACAGTCGTTGCTTCAACAGATGGTGCGACAAAAGAAGAGACACCAACAACAGTTAAAGTTGCTGGTATACTCGACGAAGGAGGCACGGACAAGAGGGTGGGTTCATCCTCCTCTGATGTTATTTGAACTGCCACTAGCGGGATGACACCCGAGAACGTTGCGGATGAAAGATCGGCAGCTTCAAAGCATGCTTCTTCGACGTCGAGCATCGCCGTTTCATTAGATGGATCCACAACAAAGTCAGAAGTTGTGTCAACTCTGCCCTCCCCAGAGATGTCTTCACCTGAAAAGAAGACAAGAGAAAGTTAATATCAATTTGATGTTAATTTTCCTAAAGAAAACGTGAAGACAATATTTACCCATGGCCGATGGTATGTAGGTTGCGTTTGCAGCCTGTACAGCTAAATCATTTCTTAATGATGCTAAACAAGCTGTCATACCTGGAGAAGAGGGTGCACCGACTGACGCTTGAGGGAAGTCATCCCAGTCATCACCCAGATCCACTCGAGGTTCATCGGGTGGAATCTCGCTGAAAATACTTACAGACGAAGGAGGGATTTTTCCCATTTGTCTGGATAAAGGTATATTGATTCTGAATATGCTCGGTCTCGAAGGCGACCTCGAAGCACTACCAGTAACGGTGGTAGCAGCAGCAATCGCGAGTAAAGAATCTCCAGCACTGTCAGCCGGAACTGTGGAGGTTCCCTCTCTAAAAGGCGAAGGATCTCTGATCAAAGAATCATCCCCAACAGGGGAAACAACAGGCTCACTCCTAGAGGCCCCCTTGGTGGAAGTCATTTTAGGACCTCTGACCGTCTTCTTCTTGCGGGAGGAAGGCTCTTTCAGAGTGGAAGCCTTTCGCTTATTGGAGATAACGAGAGGCTCTGTTGGCGGAGCTATTATGCCTCTCGGTATTATCAACAAGAAATTGTCTGCACCGGTAGTGTCTTCACCTTCATCAGAGGAGACAGATGGGATCTCCTCTCTTCCAGTGGACTTATGGGAGGGCATCCTGAAACTTCCATACACATCAAAATCACGATGGAAGGTATTGATGGACGCGTAAAACTGCGCGTACGAGTGAAGAATGCGCAACTCCGTAGAGACAGAAGTTGCGAGCACAGCAAAGATTGCATCAGTACAACCCATGATGAAGTACCGCCATCCTCTAGCTCCAGCAATAAGTCCACCTTTGGACTTGAAGCGGGTAATAGGATTCCCCATGTGCAACTGGTCGTACCCAAATTGTCTGAAAAATCGGCTGGGCAAATAAGGCTCCAAATAGCAGTGGTCCTCACTTCTGTACAGCAAGTGGGAAGGTCTAATGCAGACCAACCAATAAAAGGCTTCATGAGAAAGAATAGTCCTCCCTTGGCCTGCCCCATAAAGTCATTGCAAAAAGTCGATATTTTAACCGGCTGGATCAGTGAAGTGTCCTCACTCGGGACGCTGCCCGGCAGTAATCCCCTAAAAGGCATAACAGGGCCTGAAGGACTGCTTACATAGGCTCCTTGGTTCAATCCTTTGTTGTATAAGATCTTCCCCGGCCGGCCGTGAAGATCGAGAATCAGAGTCCACATCATCTTTCTGCGATGGGTGGCATGGAAGAATGCCGAGATAGGGTAATCTCTAGACATTCTTGGCAGATACATGACCGTGCCCTCAACAGAAAATACCCAATCTTCTTTCTTGTGCTTAGTCTGGGATTGTTTATCGATAACATCCCCGAATAAGAAACTTGGTTTCTTATAATCACTCCCATCTATGTATGTCAGGGGCTCCCCACTGATCATACTCAGCAGCATTCGTTCTCCTTGGGACGAGATTAGAGTTCCCCTTTTTTGAGGATACTCTGTTCTAGAAATGGGGAATATCACATGGGACAAGTCCTCCAGATAGCTGGAATTCAGCATCCCAGCAGCAGAGCCCATCACTTCAGCCAAAGGAGGGATCTGCAAGTCTACTGCAAAATGCAAGAAAATAAGTCAGTTTTACGCTAGACGCTACAGTCTTGCAGGACACACCAAAGACTAACAGTCTGAGCTTTTACGCCGGACTACAAAAATTTGAGTCTTACGCTGGAATCTATTTCCAATGCGTAAAACTCAAGGTAGACAGTATACGCCAAAATATAACAGTCTGAGCTTTTTACGCCAGACTGCCAAAATTTAAGTTTTTACGCCAAAATTTACATCCAGCGCGTAAAACTCAAAGTTTGTAGTATATGCCAAATTTCGACAGTCTGAGCTTTTACGTCAGACTACGAAAATATGGAGTTTTTACGCTGACACATTAGGAATGTGGGCGTAATAATAAAATATCTCTGTGCATCATCTTTCTCGAAGAGGCTCTTAGCACAGATGATGACCTTGCGCATACACGTACAACGTGTGCGAAGGGTTTCATTCCTATCGAAGTCTTTACCGGTGATGCCCAGAGCGCAGCTCGACGGCGGAGCACTTCATTCAGAAAGGGCTCACTCAGCCTAATGGGGGTTGCTTGTGCTTGAGCAGAGGAGCGAGATGAGGAAGCAATTTTCTTTCCCTTAGCAGTGGAAGCCTGTTTCGGTGCCATGGCGAAGCTCAAAAGTTCTCAGAAAAGAGACGAAGATGAAGAGTTCTCAAAGAGATGAAGGATTTTGCAAAGACAGATGAAGGGTTTCTCTCTCAAGACCTTGGGCTATTTATAGAGTTCGGATAACTCTTCGAATCCCTAACCAAATCCGATATTTAATAGTCGGTTATGATTTCAGCCTATCATTTGAAAAAAGAAGACGGACAGTCATGCTGCGTAACAGATCTATGATTTTATGCTCAGAGGTTACAAATCTACGATTTTACGCAAAGAAGCTACAGATCTACGATTTTACGCTCAGAGGCTATAAATCTATGGTTTTACGCTCAGAGGCTACAAATCTACGGTTTTACGCACAGAAGCTACAGATCTATGATTTTACGCTCAGAGGCTACAAATCTACGGTTTTACGCACAGAAGCTACAGATCTATGATTTTACGCTCAGAGGCTACAAATCTACGGTTTTATGCACAGAAGCTACAGATCTACGGTTTTACGCTCAGAGGCTATAAATCTATGATTTTACGCTCAGAAGCTTTTACGCACAGAAGCTACAAATCTACGATTTTACGCTCAGAAGCTACAGATGGCCAATTACAAGAGTTTATGCAGAAAATGCTCCTTTTTGGCTACAAAACATTCCAAGTGCCTGAAACACACAGATGCAAGCATTGAAGATGACTCTTTTTCTTGGGCTATTGGAAGTTCATTCGAAGTCTAGCCAGAATCCTTAACATCTAAGTTCAAGTATGGCCTGTTCGGCTGACATTCCTTGCCCTGTTTTGGGGAATTTTTGGGAAACCATTCTTGAAGATGATATTCTGAACAGAAATTCTTCGTATCAGAGAAGTGACAGTTCAGAATTTTATGCGACTCCTCGTCCAAAAATAGCATGACAGTTGGATCTTCAAGACAACTTAATACTAAAGAGCTTTTTACGCATCTTCCGTTACGCGTAAAAGTCGGGACGAGATCGGATAATCGTTTATCAGAGTCAGCATAAAATTATTCAGACGTGTCGAAGCTGCACATTATCAGACTTTCTCACAGCAAATATGGCAAATCAGCAATGCATAGAAGAAGACAAGTTTATTAATCATGATTACATATGATGGAAATCCAGTTTACAAAGGATTTTTCATTTTCATGATTACATATGATGGAAATTCTTTTTTTTTTACAAAGGATTTCTCATTAAAGATCACGCTGGGAATCTGCTGTGCCAGGTTCTCATATTGATGGAGATCTTTTTCTTCTTCTACGGTACTTCATCGGCTTCTGCGGCCGATGAACAAAAAAATAATTAATGGCAGGAGAATACAAAACTGGACCTGCTTTATTACAGCCCACCCTCCATATGCCATGGTAGACACGCCCTAGAATTTTGTTAGGGATTCAGACCCAACACAATACTGGAAGACAAGGCCAAACTGTCTATCTACGTTCAGCTTCATAATAGGAGAAAATACAGCTAGCAAGCTGTGTGGTCCGATGAGACCCTTCCTCTCTCCTGGACGAATCGCCATATAAAATTGCTGATTATCCCGAGAAAAGGAAGCTATGATATCCTTCCATGATCCATCGTTGCAGAGGATATTTGCTCAAAGATGCCTCTTCTTACGGCTCCTTACATGTTGGAAGAGCATGATCTTCTTCTTCTTCAGGTCAGGCCAATGGATCTCGACAACCATCTCTTTTGGTGAGGAAGTATGGAAAGACAGGTTTACTCGCTTGCCTTTATATAGGCAGAAGAGAACATACCAAATCCCAACAAATTCCTAAAAATTCGCAGAGAAATCAGCCTCGCAGAACGAGTCAAATTTGACTGTTTCATGCTTCATTCAAAGTATTTTAAATTACGAGGAATTTGAAAACTTTGAAGGGGGTCTTGTAGAAGCATGAAAAATACGCTGGGGAATTATACGCGTAAAACTCCCAACATACATGAAGCACGCGTAAAACAGAAGCTTCAGCGCTGTGTGGCGTAAAACATGACTTCAGAGCTGCTCGCGTAAAGCAGCGCTTTAAGGCTGTTTTGGCATAAAAGGTTGCTACACCTCCCTCCGGCGTAAACTATGTCTGCTTTTAATGAAGTTGTACGAGGAACTCTTCGTATTCCTCGAATGAACCTGTCAGACAAAACAGTGAACCTGACTCCTGACAAAGAGTACTGCACGACGATCGAGAGGACGGCTGTAATGATGATTCTGTACAGAGGCCCATGATGTCGTTTAGTGACATATCCTTGATACAAGTCATTTTTATGCACTCAAGGAATACGCTGCATATTTTACACAGACAGAAATGAGCCTTTACGCTCAAGATGAAATAAAATCAGACGTCACGTCAAAAGCTATTTTTCGTACAGAACTCGAGGCATATCTATATAGTTAATGCGCGAGATGGGGGCAGATCTCTGCATTTAATGCATGAGATTTTGTTCTATTTTTAATGACTAGGAGAGATAAAACTAGGGTTAATATGCTCACATCACTATCCCTGCATGTTACGCCAACCAGGCTATTTTTAACTATAGGAGTACGCCGTATGCTATCTCCTCAAAATACGCCAACTCAGGCTATATTTGCAAAGGTACGTGATAAGGCTATTTGGCCCAGACTATGCTCAAGACCTCAGTCAAGAAGGATAATTGGCTAGTTTATGCTAGTTACCTATTATTTATGTAGCATCAAGCTTTACGCAGAATTTGGCTTTTACGCCAACACGACAGCTATTTGGCTTTTACGCCAACAAGACAACTACTTGGCTTTTTCGCCAACAAGATAGCTACTTGGCTTTTACACCAACAAGACAGTTATTTGACTTTTATGCCAACCATCTTTACGCGAGGGGCAGTTACCTACGTGGCTTACATGCCGTGATCTTCGATGAGCGATTATACATGTTACCTCATAATGGGACACGCGTCACACGCGGATTCAAGAGATCATTTAGACATAGGTAGCAGTTTTTGTAACCGCCGCGTAAAGAGCACCACTCTCTTCACAATTTGGCTTCTACGCCTACTGGACGGTTACTGTGGCTGAGCTCTATAAATAGAGACCTTCGGTCATAGGGGATCAAGGGTGGAGAAAATCAGAGAGAGAGAGAATACATACGAAGAGTGTTGATTAACAACTTTGGCAACGAGAGTTCAATCCCTCCTGCAATCTTTGTAGCTTCTTCTCCTTCTACAGCACTTCTTCATCATCGTGTGGTCCAAGGGACAAAGTGATCGACCGCAGATCAGACTCCTATAGCAATATTTTTCCAGAATTATTTTTTGTACTTAACATCCTTGTATAGGATTAATTGTACTCTTCTTTTTTCTTGTTTGTAAAGAAAAAGGTTTTGTACAAACCCTCTATTTGTTTTATCTCAAACAAAATGGCGACTCACCAGGTGAATTTCCAAAACCTATAATGTTCATAATACCTCTGATAGTGTTTTGTATACCAGGAGAGTTTAATAGCCTAAGTTTGTAAACCAAAAGAGCTTCGTACAAACCTCCTATTTATTTTATATCCAAACAGTGGTATATCCCACAAAATAAGATGTACAGTAAGTACATTTTTCTAATCCCCAATAACTTGTAGCCTATATTCACTCTTGAATAAGACATGGGTAATGGGTCCTCAAAGTTTTCCAGTAGGATAATACTCAGATCCAATGAAACACTCTCGTTGAGATCATCTAAACGATTCTTTGTAACAAAAATATCATATTCTTAAAGTGATAGCGGCCAGTAGGAATCAACAAAAATATCATAGTCTAAACGATTCTTAATACAATGAATCTGACAGCTGAACTACAGTCAAGGGTATCAGAAGCCATCATTACAGCTGAACTACGGTGCGCAGACCCATGTTGTCGTTTAGCGGCTAGTAGGAATCAACTTCATCAAAGTGCGCCGTAAGGCCAACCTCTTCAAAGTGTGTCGTAAATCCAACCTCATCAAAGTGCGCTGTAAGGCCAACCTTTTCAAAGTGTTCCATTACTGCTACTTCCTCAAAAGTGCGCCATCATGGCTACTTCCTCAAAAGTGCACCATAATGACCAATTTCTTCAAAAGTGCGCCATCATGACTACTTCCTCAAAAGTATGCCATCACGGCCAACTTCTTCAAAAGTGCGCCATTATGGCTATTTCCTCAAAAGTGTGCCATCACGGGTAATATCTTCAAAAGTGTGCTATTACGGCTACTTCCTCAAAAGTGCGCCATCAGGGCTACTTCTTCAAAAGTGCGCCATCAGGGCTACTTCTTCAAAAGTGCCATATGAAGAATTTTATCAAAAGTGTAGCAGTCCCCATACCACTTCTAAAGTGCGCCTACGATCCTAACTGACACAGAAAAGTTACGATTACGTATCCTACATGCCATGTTCCTCGTGAAATATGCACAAGTAACTGTCCCATGATCTATGCTTTCCTCGTATAGGAAGCCACGTGCCAAGCAGGTAGCAAGTTGTGTACCCACTCAATAGATCGTGGGATGTCATCCCATCGCAAGTGTGCGCACAGTGCGAACTATCCAAAGTGGGCACACATTGTCATAACTGCTCTAAAATCCTATAAATATAGGATCATTGTATACGTTACAAAGGCTAGAATTTCAAGTATTTGAAGTTCAAGAACAGAAGGAGATAAATAGAAGCTTGTTGTACCGTTGTTGCTAAAACTTTATCATTTCCCAACTCTTCAATTTGTTCACAACATCCTTGCTTTTCTTCATCGTCGTATGGTCCAAGAAGTAAAGTGATCATTTGCAAATTAGATCTCTATAGCTATACTTCTCCAGAATCAATTATACTTAATTTTTTGTCAAGGATCTTTTGTCCTCTTCTTTATTTTAATAGTTTATAATACAAAGTTTATACAACTTTTGTTTATCGCAAACACCACCTAGGTTGTATCGGTCTCAGTGCCCCGGCGACAGTTCGTAGTACCATGCCCTTGTGCACAAGTTGTCCATGACCATGAAAATCTAGACTAAATAAATGCATGATCAAATCTCTAGAAAAGAAGATACATTACATCTATACTGGCATTTTCCTATCTTGAGTCGTAGCTCATTTGAAACTTACCATCTCTATACAGGACCCAGAACAGATATACTGTCTTGGCGACCCAATGGTCTCAAAATCTTTCCATGTTTCTAACTTAGATCCCATAAACGGCTAATTGTAGTCTTCCTACAAAAAGTGGTAGTACTATGTTCCCTAGGATAACTTTATCTGCAGCGTTATAGTTTATATGATATGTGGAAATTGTATGAAATCCATTTTAAGAAAGCAATATAGATAATTCATGTAGTACGACAAACCAATAGTATGAAGCACTACCTTCTACAACATCAAGTTAGATAATATATGTAATAAGAATAGACATTTCTACTTGGTATAAGTCTAAAGTAGCAACAGATAGTGTGTATCTAAGCAGCAGTTTGAGGGCCTATCTATCACGACCTGCACCCGGTGTAGGGGCACGAGTACGTTGGTACATCCAGCCTACGCCGCAACATCGGCGGTAGAACGCTGTCTAGGTCAACAATACTATCTAAACATCTCACATAATATGTATAAGGTACCTGTCATGACATCTCAACTCCAATTGAATGAAAATATGATATATGATAAATGGAAATCAATACTCAATCACAATAAAATTAAAGGGAGATAATGGCACGATATGGATTAGAAGAAAGAAAAACAAAGAGTCACAAATACATCACAAGTCCAAGTCTAAATCTAATCACAACACAAAGGTCTTAAATAACAATACATACCATAAAGTCTAACTAGAGTCAAATACAATCTCACAATAAAATGTCTAAACCTCTCCAACTAATGATACTACTCAACATGCTCTACGGCCTCGCCATCCTGTGGACCGTAGTAAGTAGGACACATCGCCTTTAGCCAATCATCTGGAAAAAAAATCTAGTCAGGAAGGAGCGAGTACAACCCTAACAGCAGTTCCAATACATGGTAGAAACTATAATACTATAAATAGAAATAAACTAAATGATAAGATAAATAGACAATATCATAACAGAATAAGCAGTACAAAATAAATAGGCAGATATAATAGGCAATGAACAATAATATGGGAAAAGTAAATAGATAAATACAATATGGTAATAGATAATAATGTGAAACAATACTGAAAAGATCGAACAGACTAACTGTGTCTTTGAAGTACTGCTTTCAATATGTGATCAATCATCAATGATATTATACGATGTCTATAATAGTATGGCTCAATCATACCGGTAAGGTATGACCAGCTATCAAACAATGTCTGCGATGGTACGTCTTAATCACATACGTAATTAGCTATCATACAATGTATACGATATCTATAATGTCTAAAAATGGTTGATCACATATCTACTTAGCACTCCTCCGCCCCAACTAGTACAATGGATCCAAGTCACGAAAAGTCACGACCCGATAATCATGATGCAAGGTCTATAATACGAGCACGATGATCACGGTCTATATAATCAATGAGATATACAAGATAATCACGATAGAGTAATATCTCATGACGGAGATCCACTATATACCAGTCTGTGTAACTATCGTATCAGGAATCAAATAAGATATCACTAAATACATACATTATAATAACTATCAAGTAAGAAAACTTTCAGATAATGCACTCGCCTCTGGTCCGGAGAAAATGATGTCACTTGGTGTCCGAGCTAGTTTCACACAATCCTAAATAGGAAATATTATGTTAAATGGTGTAATAGAGTGATAAAATGCAAAAATGAGCTAAATTATGATATTATAGGTCCATACTAAGTCATACACCAATTTCTAGGTCCAAGCTAAAGTTATTAGTCTATATTGGTCACTAATTTGTTAATAATAATGTATACTAGCTATGCCAAGTCATTCCCTATGTTTCTAAGAGATATCCTAACTAATATCAATATACTAATAATAATTAACACTATATACTAACTAACAATTGATACTGACATATATATATATATATATATATATATATATATATATATATATATATATATATATATATATATAAACTAACTAAGCTACTATATAACTAACATTCCTTATTAACTAACAAACTGATCAACTATATATATAAAAATAATAACTGATACTACAAATAACACATATATAAACTGATACTAACTGATACACTATCTCCTATACCTTACCTCTGATACCTTTAACGTATACTTAACTCTAATACCCTTAATCCACTTGGTACACACTAATCCGTATGGTTATACTAATATCCCCATTAGTGTTTCTCACTGATACTATATCTTGGCACTTTATCTTAACACCAAAACTGGAACCTAAAACCCACATCAACACCAACATCACCTACTCCCCCTTTCCTAATCTTGTTGTTCTACTGATACTACCTGAGCACAAGTTCGGTTGCTCCAGATACCTGAACCTAAAAGCCACTGCACAATTGTACTACCCCCTTCAACATATATCCTTCCTAGAGTCTACACATCACTCTCCTTGATCCCCAGGCTCACTATACACTAACATAGGTACTGCACACTAGGTGCTCAGATCTCACCCCTCTTATAAGCTGATACTCATAGGAAAATCTGTACTTGGCACACTGGTCTGGTCTTAATACACAATTCTTCTTCTGATATCAGTTGCATTTAGTAACCCTCGTGTACTCTTTAAGTGCCTCAATCATAGGTATCTACATTTAACCTCTACTTATACCATGGTGCACGTACTTTCGACATACTCTGGGTATCCATAATACGTATGGCATCAACCACCATGGCTCTTTACTGCCTGCCTACAACAAGTGTTGCCTCATTGTAAGAGTGGGTCCCACAAATCAACACACAATACTTGACTTACCTTATACCCAAATAATACTTATACTCCTAGGTATTAACTCAAACCTAGTTCTACACTTGTACCAAACTAGGATACCAATACACCTCACTTTAGTACCTCAACCACACATACACTAAACTATGCTGCCTACCTGACCCACTTAGCTGCTAATGTACCCATAATGGTCTCCAACCCGATCCTCTGTGTACTAAAACAACTCAAATGCCAAATGCCCCACTACAGCCACTCATTTATGATACCAACAGGTATCAGTATGACTGATACGCCCACTTTGCCTCTTTACAGATGCTTCAGTCCACACTCCCCATACTGCCTACACCTAACTCTTACTACCCTCTTCACACAAAGCCATACTTGAGCGCTGCTATCCCTCTCCTTAAAACCTGAACATTCAAGCTCCTCAACCATGCACCAAATACCTCTAAACTAGAACCTCTTTTTTGCACTGCATACTACTAACTCACCATCAAGGCTCACATACACAACACATCACCCCACTGTCCCCAACTGCTGATACTCGAAGCTTAAAGCTTTCAGTTATTGCTATGACTAACTCCCTCCTAACCTGCAAGGTCCTTAACTTCCCCTCCAATACACTGAAACTGAACTCAACTCCACACTCCAATACCTCACACACAAACACACAAGACCACCAGTCACAGTCACCACTCCTTTGCTCACTTTACAGTGAGTACAATCTTCACTGTTATGATACCTGATACAAAGTCATACTACATGCACCATACACACATCAACAACAACCTACACCAATACCCTGCAAAAGATACCACCCTCAACAACAACTCTAACCACACACAACAATAACTCTAACACAAATACATATATACATATATACTAACACACTCTTCTAAGTCAAATTCTCAAACACCTCTAGTGCATAGTTAGAAATTCCCATGATACTCTATCATTCATAGTATCAAGACTCCCCATAACTAATAATACCAATTATACATAAGAAAAATATCATTATGTGACTAATGTAACTAGTTACAATAGGAATTGAGGAGTAATTACACAAATCATCCAAAATGAGTCATGTACCCAAAGTATCACACCGTATCATGATACGGCATATTCGTGTTCAATTGTAGACACGTATCTAGTCTCACAACCCCGATCTAAGTCTAATTTAACCAAAATGGTCTCATGACACACACTTGATGTGTCAATACTGTAATTCCCCCAAAAAGGACACAAAGACCTATGTAGAAATCATAATACACAATAATTTAGCCTAGAACTTCTTCCTATATTTAGCCCTATGCCATAGGGGTATTCCTAAGAGTCAAATGCGTGATTTAGAAGCTATAATAAAGAAAAATTCATATCTATACCTATTGGGAGATGGATTTTCAATAAAATGCATAATGGACACGATTCAGACACGATCTACTTGCCATAAGCTCCTCTTCTAACCGTTCCTTGCAACTCCAAGCTCCAATTCTCCTTGCTTGGTAAAAATAAGAGGGAATGTGAATGAATTGAGAGGATTGATGGAGGAATAAAGTAAATTGGAGATCTAGAAATTTAGGGATATAGAAATGAGTGCAAATAAAGAAGAGAGTAAGAGTGAATGACTATATGTGGTCGGCCCCTATGTTTTCTCTCTTCCAAGCAATTTTTAATGTCAACTATGCCCCTATATGCTAAATATGAAGAATAATTAAGAAGGGGTAATTTGGGAAGTCTCTAAACTAATGCTAATTAGACTAATACTTCTAATTAACTAATAAAAATGGGTTTAATGGGCCTAGTCCATATTGGGCAGAAATATTGTCATGATAAGTCTAATTGGGTTCACTAGTGTCAAGTCTAGCTACTAGGCTAGCCCACTATCTATAATTAAATAATACAAGTCACAAATTAAATAAGTATCACACTAATTATTATTAAATTACCAAAAATAAAATAACCAGGCAAAATGACTAATTTACCCTTATTTGGAAAAGTGAAGTGACACTATCTCTAGCATCAAGTTGATATTCTATGTTCTATACAATACAATATAATATAGGATGTGATTATTCTCTTATCTATGTGGGTTCTCTTCTTTTATTAGCATGCATCAACTTAGCGAATAGAGAACAAGCACGTGACGTCCATTTTATTAAGTATGAAGGTAAGGCAGAGACGAGTTCATCGAAACCACCCTCCTGAACGAGGGCTCTATCTCGACCGAACGGGACTCCAAGCAAGACACTGAATAAGCCAAGTCAGAAAGGCGTTGCGCCAATGAATTATCTTGCTGAACCAAGTGGAGCGGGGCACTACATAATACACCACTCAGAAAAAAGTTTTGTCATTGAAACTTTTGAGAACTACTCATCCAACTGCACCACTCTATATTCAACTCAAAATTACCTTGCATGAGATCAAAGATCGTTCAAACACAACTATTTGTTTTCTCAATCCATGCCATGCTCATGCCTTAGCCAATTCCATTGAACAACTATATCATCCCAATCAATCCGACAATATCCAAAACTTAACCATCATATTCTTTGTCTCTATCCATACTACTACTCTTGCAAAACTACACTACTCAATATATAGGGCAAGCTATAACTCACCGCACATGGGACAAACTTAGAACTAGAAAAGATCCATCCAAATACTATACCTCAATCATTTGAATCAAGAAACATAACCAAGCCGACTAATCGACATGTTCCAACCGAAATTAGGTGTTGTACCTTAACCAATCCTAACAATTCTCAAAATACCAAGTTCAAATCACAAATCTTCTAAACTTGACAGCCTCAAGGTCCAAATCTAATCATGTATCAATATACATTTCTCACCAAGAAATTTTACTATCTTTCGAAGTTACCATTTGAATTTATCCTCGTTCTATATTCCGAAAACTTCTAAAATCTATGAAAACAATTGACTAAATTCTAAATCTCTTTCTTATAGGTAATTCAATCGTACTCTTCCCATCGTGATCTAAACCCTAATAATATTGTCCAAAACCAATCAAGTGTAAAAATTATTTTCATTCAGTTCTCAAGGAACAATTTTAATTCCTCTCTCATTTGCGATATACCAACTTGCGTCCATCTTGCTCCTCAACTTTTCTTTCAATGACATAAAATATGAATCATCAAAATTCAATTCGTTCCATCAGCTAACTATCTATTCCTTCGATCAATCCTTATGATGACATGATAAGTATTCCAAGTATTTCCGCCTTATGAATCACAATGTTACCTCGAGTATTGATCAAAATCCAAGACAATTCCAATCCAATTTAAACCCAAGTATTGCACTACCATCAGTTACGTCTTCCAAGCACACGATTTGAATTTATGATTCAATTCATCCTGCCAACTACCTCGATCAATTCTACTTGAGTAAATATCCCATATGATACGTCTGACAATAAAAATTAATCCGACTAGTCCTCGATACCATCTAATTCTTTCATTTAAAAGCAATCAATCACACTTTTTAAGCTATCAAGCAACAACAATCCCAAGTACAATACAACAACAATAATCCCAAGTACAGTACAACATTTCACTCGCAACAATCACCAATATCCTCAAGAACACATATCAGATTCAAGCCTCAACTCTCAAGCTAGCTACCCCAGCACTTAATTTCTACCCAGGTCACTCTCTAAGGTCGATCAAACTAATCATATCTCTCGGTATAGGGACATCTGCCTAATCACTAGGCTAGCTCACCAGGCCAAGGTCAACTATCAAGATCACCATCCTCGATATGCAATCAAAATCACTTTGCTCACCCCCATCCTAGGGTTAAACCATAGTCAGGATTATAGGGAATTATATTCAAGCTCGTCTCACTCAGATTTCTAAATATTAAGCACAGATTATCCTACTAACATCATCAACTCTAGTTTAAAAGGAATGAGTCTGTTTAGCAAAGTCATTCCTAAGGTTAATCCTTCTAATGATCATCCTCAATATAATATGACAGGCTGACATCCATCCAATTAATTTCTACAGTCCAAATCCTCAAATTCATACTATAGAATCTACCGATCTAGTTTTACCAATCTCAAATAATAAATTCTAGGTTACCAATCATAAGTTATACATTCGATCATAAATCTAACAAGCATAACCTACTTCAAGTTATAGACTAACTCGTCCATAAAATACGCATCTGATTTACTTATATCATCAAACCAATTTAATATCAAACTATAAGTCAGGACAATCTCAAAATTACCAAATTACTTCATCCTTGCGTATTCTTGTCACGTTCCAGTACCAGAATACGGAGACGGACACGTCCAACTACCTCGTACAAGGTACTATATGTCATACGATGATCAAGGCTGTAACTAAACAGGGGGTGCAAGCTACAATAAGGTCACTTAGGGTCACATGAACATCTTTGTCTCAATCAATCAAACAAGAAACAGTAATCATAGAACATATATGATAAAGCAATAAGGCATCCAAAATGCTTTCTCAAGACATTCTGGAGACCAGCTATACAATATAAGAAGCTGGTGGAATAACAAAAGTACATGAAAGTATTATAGCTGCAGTCTAATTTATATACAGTAATGAAACGAAATTAATGTCCAGACATGTCGACTAATAGGTGTCAGTGGCTAAACATCCAAAAGAAGTAAAATATACAATGATGAGCAGGAAAGAAGAAAATCTACTCGTTATCCTCGGCGGCCATGTTCCTGGTACGCTCCATGAGTTAGGGGAAAGTAAGCAGGATCCTCGGGTGGTAGCTCGAAACTTGGCCATGCAAAACCAGTGGGGTTAGACTCTAAAATAACAAGTACCATAAAGGAAGCATATGTAAAAGTATAGAAAAGGTGTAGCCATGCAACCGAAGTCCATGCGCCCCCAAAAAACTCAACAGATGGATCTCACGGACACCATGCGGCCTATAAAAGGAACAACCATGCGGTCCAAACAAGCGGCCTGACAACTGGCCGCAGGATGACCTGATATGATGTCATGACAAAAAAGATGGCGCCTGACACAAAATCGTGACAAAAAAGATTTTTTCGATTGCCTCGAAGGATAAGAATACACTAAGAGATAGAAGTCCCAAGGATGGTGCTGAGCCACGTAGATAACGCGACAAAAAGATTCCGTGCGGCTCTGACCTATGCGTCCCAGACTTCATGCGTCCCAAGCGAATCTAGCCCATGCATTCCAGACTCCATGCGGTCCATGCGTCTCTGGCCCCATGCGTTCCAGACTCCGTACGTCCCATGTGTCTTTGGCTATATGTGTTCCAGACTCTATGTCGACCAAGTCTTGATGTTACAACTGAGTGGTCTTCTCCAACTAAATAGCGGCCACGTGTCCATTTGACCAAATTACGTCTACACATTTTAGAATAACCAAAATACTCAGCAAACAATAAAATATCAACAAATATTCACATGGCAGTGGAGACCAGATTCCTTTGCACAGCTGTAGTACCCTTCCATTAAGGGGTAACACGTGGCAAACCCCACCATCCATGCGGCCCAAAATACATGCGGCCACAAATATGACTATAAATAGTAGGGTACCATACCCATGCGACAGGCTGTCTATCTGCGAATCAACACTCAAGGAAGAGAGAAGAGCTTCCGTACCAGATTATCCATAGAGTAAAGAGAGTTGATACACTCCTAACCCACCATCGTCACCCCCAAAAAATAATTTTGTACTTAGATTATCTACTATGACTCTTTTTTATACTTTCTTAGTTTGTTAAATCAAATCCAGTTCTTTCAGTCCTTATTTTGATATTAAATAGCAAACACGGTAGCGACTCTGCTGGAGACTTCCTTCTCCTCTGTTGAGACGTCGATGACGTAATCCGATCCAGCCAAGCTCGGCTCGACACAAAAGATGCTGGTGGTCCGCTTCGACCAGCAAGTGTTCGAGGACATGATATCCGGGGACATCGCGAGTCCTTCTCCAAGGCAAACAAAGCCCAAGAAGCCCCGCAGGACGTAGGTAGCCAAGGTCACTGAGTCTCACCCAACTGCAGAGCATGCGCTCCCCGTCTCTCTTCCAACCGCAGGAACCGCACATCATGCAGACACTGTCTATGCAGTATCCTCTTCCAGTCGAAAGGGTGTTTCCCACTAGAGAACCCACATAATGTGGGTGGCCAAGGCCATTGTGCCCCACCCAGCTGCGTAGAAGACGCTTCCAGCCTATCACTCTGTTGCCAATAACGGTTGTCAGACGAACACCCATAACGTCTATATCCATACGGCATCCAGGGCGGATGAAGAAACTGTTCAGCACCCTAACTCTGGTAGAGGAAAATACTATAATTCCAGACATCCTGGTGCTGAGGATGCCTCTATGCGGCCAAGGAGGAGGCCGCATATGACTGTCCATGCGACAACAACTCACAACCGTAGATAGTAGGTCGTATGTGGCAATAATAGCAATAGAACCTCTGTTTTCGATCGTATCTCCTGCAACGCAGATCCTATGCGACCCACTAAGAATGGTGAAAATCCAAAGCTGGACTCTTCATACTACGTGCCTGCGGTAGCTAAGCTGAAGAAGTCCAGGACAGTGCGATCCTATCAAACTCAAGCAACTGCTCATACGACTAGCCGCCAACATGCATCGCTAGTTATTATACGAGCCTCTGACGGATAGTTGTACAAGACTGACCCGTGCATCCAGCCCACAGGGACTAATGGATAGGTCCAGTCTCAAAAGTCTTCTACCAGTACCTCGGGGCAAGTTCGTGTATGAACCCCATGCCAGGGAGCAAAGACAGCACATGCGCATCCGTGTGCTTGGGATACCCGAACTCACAAAGAGGATACAAAGGTAAAATACCCTTCGCATAATTTACGTGACATGATTACTCACAAGCGCAAAGCAAGGGAAACTACTACGACATGCGACGTTCCCTCTCCGAGGCACAGCTGCGCCAGCATCATTATCAACTGTTGTTGTAATCAAGCAGCAGTACTCATAGACAGGCAGTCGGCCTTCCAGTGACTACACCCGAAAGCCCTTACCCGACGATAACCCAGAGATCAGGTACAATTATCAAAGGAGGAGGAGTTTCCATTTGCCTCAGGCTACTCAACTGGAAAGCTTCCCGCCACCAAGGAAAGAAAGCAGTCGGATACCTCCAGTCTGGTGCTCTCGACCATGGCATTGTGAAGGCGATTACCTGGAAGGCTGACGACAGCACCCGCAAAAAGCGTCTTCCAAGGGACCCGCTTAAGGAAGAAGCTGTCAGCTCCTGGGGGTAGTTCATCCTAAGAACCCCTAGGGGTGGCCAAAGCTGGGGGTAGTGTCCCCCTGGAACTACGTGACAACCCAGCATTTCGAGGAGACTACGATTCTCAAGAAGCGGACGCCGAGATCTTGGAGGATAGCTACTCCCACCAAGACGACATAATATTCTATGCTAGGAGTAGTATCCCCTCTGAATCCGAGGAAGACATTACGTCTCCCGCCCTCCTTGAAGACCACTCACTACAAGGGTATGAAACAGGGAGCACAGCATCCACGGCCCCCTCCATTTCTTCTTGTGTGAGGATGGTGTACATGGCCAAAGATGACCATGAAGGCCCCAGTGACCGGCAATGCCTCAAGATACTTGAAGCCATGATGCACACGATGAGTGCATCAATACAAGCTTTGACCCAGACAATGCTGAAAATTAAGGCAAAGATGGCCTCCCAGCCAGCAAGGGCCTCTGGGCAAGCAAACCTGGACCCTGGTACCAACGGGGATTCAAATACGACCGCTCCACCCGCGGGTGGCGATCCTCTCCTACCTAGCCTGTCGGCGCCTTCGGCAGGAGATGGAGCTAAGGAATCAAGGAGGGAGGTCCGAGAACTTTGGGCTCGCCTAGACTCCATGAGCAATTGGGACTTACTCTGTGATCTCGAGGTGTAGCAACCATACCCGATAGAGTGGAGGAATGTACCATATTCGCCCAAGTACAAGCCCTTCAATATTAATATATTTGACGAAAATTCCTTCCCTCGCCCCTTTATGAGCTACTTCAACATCACTATTGGGCACTTACCCCGCAGCGACGCTATCCTTACCAGGCTCTTCGTCGGATCATTGGCAGGGGTAGCTTTCGATTGATTCTGTAGTCTTGAAGATAACTGCATCTCATTATTCGATGACCTCAAGCGTCTATTCCTTAACATATTTTATGAGGCAAAAAATGATATGATAATGTCTTCTCTAATGGACGTTGCCCAAGGTAAGAAGGTGTAGTGCCTCAAATCCCGATCCGACCGGGATGTGCACTATATAATTGGGCTTGTGGCTAGTCCGTCAGAGTATGCTTAGATCTTCGGCATCTTCTTGCCTCGGACGAAATGCGATGATCCTTTCCAACTCATGGAAAGGCCTCTATTGAAACGAGTCCAATAGTTTTCGTGTTTGGTTGCTTGGTTTTCTTGATTGCCGCTTTGGGATTTGGATTTGGTGTTGCTTTCGATTTGCTTGGTTTTCGCTGCTGGTTTTATTGATTGGAGCTTGAATTTTGGGGAGTTCGGCAAGGAAGGATAGGCAAGAAATCTAACTCGGTGCTCGTGCTGTTGCAGGTCCGCGTAACTGACGTTTGATCGTCGCTAGGCGGAATTCCGTGTTTCAGCAACTTTTTCCTTAACCAGTGAGTGGTTTGGTCCCTTCTTTCCTACTTCTTCATGCCAACATCTTAAAGTTTCAAACGTTCACTCGATGATGCCCGGTTGGACGCCTAGGGAAATGCTTAGCCACATGCATGCCAGCCACTAAGAAAGGAACATGGGAATTATAGACTAATTTTACTATATGCTTGCACACCTTATAATTTGAGTTGGTTGGAAAGGGAATTTGGTCGTTGGCTGCGGCCTGGTGCCTCGGATAGAATTTGGACCCATGGGATATCAAAATCGGAACACCGCATTGAGAAAATGTGAACTGTTGCATAAGATATATATTGCTGCTTTACTTCTTCTGTTTAATTCGATGCATTGTATGAGATGTGAAATATTCATGCATTCGCATGGTCTGGGACAACTTGTATACAAGGTTTGGCATTTCCTCGAAACGGTTTCCGGGGCACTGGAACCGTATCGATCCGGAGGGAAATATTCGATTCGTGCTAGTCACGATGCTTAGCGGGACCTCCAGCGGGGCTTGCTACCCGGGCTGATAGGGCGCGCCGCTAAGGCGGAGAAATATGTCCCTAAGGTGTCGATCACACCAATGACCGCATAGAATAGAACACATGCTAATTTATTGTCTTGTGCAGATGGTAAGTATACTTGTGTTTCATTGCAGGGAAGGTGTGCATCGGTTGAGTAAGCAATCGATGCACTGGTTGGATTCAATGCTATTTTCATTTATATCAAAACATGCAACTGATATGAATTGAAGTCACTTGCTTCTTTATAGAAGTAATCTTAATGCATGCTCGCCCCTAATAAGCTAGTGTTGATTTAGTCGAGTGGGATTCATCCCGCTCACCAGTACAAGTTGAGTACTGACCCACGTTGTGGGCAACTATTTCAGGCACTCAGACGGTGCAACGCTAGTGGATAGACGAAGAGGCGTTAGGAGCACCTCTATTTTGAAGTATAGTTGAAGTCAGATCATCTTGGAGGCTTGGACTTTCAACCTATACAAGGGCATAATGTATGGACGACGGGGACTATCTGATGGAGCGCGCCCTGCATTTTGAGTTATCTTTTCTAATGTAATTCAAGTAGCCGAGAAGGCGCATCAATGTAGACTCTATGTAAATTACTCTGAATTATCAATGAAAAGCATATTTCCTTCCTGCACTTGTGTTCAATTATCTGTGAATGTGTTTTCTAAATTGGGTTTCAAAGTGGGTTCCTATAACTGTAAGTTCTTGCCTTGTACGAGCGCAACTCCAGGCTCGTACGGCATCACGCCCCAGCGAGGACGAATCGGTTCCGTGAAGGATCCAGCGAGGACGATTGACCCTTTCGGGATCGGGGCGTGACTTATTGGTATCAGAGCTTAGGCTTTACATTCTCGGGATTTCAAAAGATTATAAAGGAGTTTGATGCGCCTCTCGGTTGAGTTGCATTCGGTGTCCGCTGCATGAGATGAGTCGCCTATACAATGAGCCCATAGATACAAAAATCTATCGTTTTTGAGGTGTTAACAAGCTACTCTCTTTTGTAGCAATGGCTAAGAAAAACACTGCCGCTGCAAGCAGTGCTCAACCCGTCCAGAGCGACCATGCAAGTTCTGGAGAATCCGGAGGAGCGGGTTCAACCGATATGTCCGAACGGCTTATGCATCTCATGGAGATGCAGCAACAACAAGCCGTTACTCAACAAGCACAGTTTACTGCTCAACAAAAGCAGATAGACACCATGATGCAACTGATTGCATCCTTGGTGCCCAACAACGGGGGAGCCACAGCGCCGCCTGCTGCACCGCCGGCTGTGGCGGTAGAGGATGATTCCGAAGAAACACAGCCTCCAGCAAGGAACACCTGCCGTGCAGCAGAGTTCACAAAAATGCATCCACCAACGTTCAACGGACGGGCGAAACCGGACGTGGTAATGGGATGGATTGCTAAGCTGGAGGGACTCTTTAATCTGGTCGGCATCCGGGGATCCAAGCGAGTTGTCTGTGCATCGGTTCAGCTGGAACTGCGTGCGCATGATTGGTGGGAGGCCACTAAGCAAGGGATTTATGCTGCCAATCCCAACTGCAAAATTACTTGGGAAATGTTCAAATCTGCCTTCATTGAACAATATATTCCCCGGGCCGTGCGTCAACAGAAGGAAGATGAATTCAGCAATCTGGTGCAAGGGAATTTGTCTGTTGATGAGTACGACTCAGTATTTGCTAAGCTGGCAAAGTTTGCTGGGCACTTCCTGCCTAACCAGCAGGCGTGGTGCTATCGCTTCCAGAAGGGTTTGAATGACGATTTGCGTAGGGACGTCATCAACCAGAGGTGCCAAACATACAGGGAGTGCTACGAAGCAGCCTTGAATAGTGAGCGGATCTTTGGGCGCTGTCCACCAAAGACCGACGTGCAAACCCCCCGTATCAACAATAATAAGCGACCCCAGGAGACGGGAGGGTATGGAGCACAAAAACGTCCGCACACATCAGAAAATAGGGGTCCATCCCAGGCACAGCATTGCCATAGGTGCGGCGGAGTAGGGCATCGAAGGAGCGAATGCCAAGCTAAAGGGTGTTTTAAATGTGGCCGTCTGGACCACAAACACTTGCACTGTCCGGAGGGCAACGAAAATCGGAACAACGGGCATCATAACAATGGGAACCAGCACCACGGGAACCAGAACCACCGGAATCATAACGGGGGGCCTCCAGCAAGTGATGCCAATGCTGTGGCACTGAACCCACGACGCCAGGGTGCTCAAGGACGAGTCTATGCACTGACTCGGGATGAGGCATTCGCCTCTGAAACTGTCGTGACAGGTACCTTACTTTTCAGAGAACTGCCTGCTAGAGTCTTATTTGATTCAGGTGCTACGCATAGTTTCATATCTGCTGATTTTATTGTTGAGCATAAATTAGCTACTACTCCCTTAAATATGAATCTTTGCGTGAGCACACCTTCGGGAGTCGACATGCCCGCCCATGCGATCTGTAAGGATGGTTATATTTGCATCGGAGGCAGGAAGCTTTCCTTAGATGTCATTGTATTAGACATTAAGGATTACGATATTATTCTCGGGATGGATTGGTTGGGTGCTTGTCATGCAACAATTGAGTGCGCGGAGAAGCGAGTCGTATTCCGTCTACCCGGCGAGGCAGACTTTTACTATTCGTGCAGCGCTGCACCAAAGACGACAATGATGATATCAGCAATTTCGGCTAGGCGTATGCTGCATTCGGGTTGTGAAGGGTACTTAGCTTCAGTTCGAGATACCCGACAGGAAAGTGCAAATGCAGCTCAGGCTGATGTTATAGCAGATTTCCTCGACGTTTTCCCGGACGAGCTGCCTGGAATGCCTCCTGATCGTGAGATCGAATTCAGCATCGACACATTTCCGGATGCGCGACCGATATCGAAGGCACCTTATCGAATGGCCCCAGCAGAGCTGAAGGAACTTAAGATTCAGTTACAAGATCTGTTGGACCGAGGATACATTCGTCCAAGCGTTTCCCCGTGGGGCGCTCCGGTGCTATTCGTGAAGAAAAAGGATGGATCCATGCGGATGTGTATTGACTACCGAGAACTAAATAAGGTGACCGTGCGGAACCAGTACCCATTGCCAAGGATAGATGACTTGTTTGATCAACTGCAAGGTGCAACAGTTTTCTCTAAAATTGATCTCAGGTCAGGGTACCACCAGTTGAAAATCAAACCAGATGATGTTCAAAAATCTGTATTCAGGACCCGATACGGACACTACGAATTTCTTGTGATGTCGTTCGGTTTGACGAACGCCCTGCAGCTTTCATGGACCTGATGAACCGCGTGTTTCGGCCGTACGTAGACAAGTTTGTGGTCGTGTTCATCGACGACATTCTAATATATTCCAAGAACGAGGCGGAACACAAGGAACACCTAAAGATCGTGCTGCAGACATTACGAGAGCATCAGTTGTTCGCTAAGCTCAGCAAGTGTGAGTTCTGGTTGAACAGCGTGGCCTTCTTTGGCCATGTCGTCTCGGCAGAAGGCATCGCAGTAGACCCGAAGAAAATAGAGGCGGTGGTAGATTGGAAGCAACCTACATCAGCTAGCGAAATTCGAAGCTTTCTGGGCCTAGCGAGATACTACCGTAGGTTCGTGAAGGATTTTTCTAAACTAGCCCGCCTTTGACTCGCCTCACTCAAAAAGGGATTGTATACAAATGGAGTGATGACTGCGAAGCCAGCTTTCAAGAACTTAAGCAGCGTCTTGTTTCAGCTCCGATCCTTGCTCTTCCAGATGGGGTAGAGGAGTTTCAGATATACAGTGACGCCTCGGGACTTGGTTTGGGATGTGTGCTCATGCAGAGGGATAAGGTAATATCGTACGCCTCCAGGCAACTGAAGCCGCACGAGAAAAACTACCCAACGCACGACTTGGAATTGGCGGCAATTGTATTTGCACTGAAGTTATGGAGGCATTATCTTTATGGTGTTGCTTGCAAAATCTTCACAGATCACAAAAGCCTCAAGTATCTATTCACACAACGAGAACTGAACCTCCGACAGCGGCGTTGGCTAGAACTGATTAAGGACTATGATTTGACGATCGCTTACATACCGGGCAAGGGAAACGTCGTTGCTGATGCTCTGAGTCGGAATTATGTGGGCTCGTTATCCATAAACAACCATTTAATTCGAGATCTTGAGGCGATGGGCATCGAGCTTCGGGTTCAGCATCAAGGAGTGCAGCTGGCATCACTCCATATTGAACCGAGCTTGCGTGATAGAATCAAATCAGCTCAGGAGGGCGATCAGTTCCTAGCGAAGGCACACGGACTGATTTCGGCGGGGAAGACGTCTGACTTTGTGGCAGGCGAAGATGGGACCTTACAAATGAAAGGAAGGATATGTGTTCCTAACGACCCAGAACTCCGAAGGGAAATTATGGCGGAAGCACACTATGCGAAGTATTCCTTGCATCCGGGGAGCACTAAGATGTATATGGACTTACGCAGAACCTTCTGGTGGCAAGGTATGAAGCGGGATGTGGCGACCTTTGTGTCACAGTGCATGGCCTGTCAACAGGTGAAAGCTGAACATCAGAGGCCCGGCGGGGAGCTGCAGAACCTCGCTATTCCTGAGTGGAAATGGGACAAAATCACTATGGATTTCATTGTGGGATTTCCGAAGACGCCGCGGGGGCATGATACGATTTGGGTCATAGTTGATCGTTTGACCAAATCAGCCCACTTTCTTCCTATAAAAATTACTTGGAGCGTCGATCGGTTAGCACAGATTTACATAGACGAGATTGTTCGATTACACGGAGTACCTGCCTCAATCGTCTCTGACCGTGACGGACGCTTCTTATCTCGTTTTTGGACAAGCCTACAGTCTGCTTTGGGAACCAAGCTACAGTTCAGTACTGCATACCACCCTCAGACTGATGGACAGACGGAAAGGACAAATCAGATACTTGAAGATATGTTACGGCTGTGTGCAATCGATTTGAAGACTAGTTGGGACACGCATCTCACGTTGGCAGAGTTTGCGTACAACAACAGCTACCAATCGAGCATTCAGATGGCACCGTACGAAGCACTTTATGGGCGCAAGTGTCGATCTCCAATTTGTTGGGACGAAGTCGGCGAGCGGCAAGTACTCGGGCCAGAGCTGGTAGAACAGGCAGTTGAGAAAGTTCGCTTGATTCGGGAAAGACTCCGCACGGCACAGAGCCGACAGAAAAGTTATGCCGATGCTCATCGTAGACCTTTGGAATTCGTGGTCGGGGATCATGTATTCTTAAAAGTGACGCCGATGCGTGGGGTGATGCGTTTCGGCGTGAAGGGCAAACTAAGTCCCAGGTTTGTCGGTCCCTTCGAGATTCTGGAACGAGTGGCAGCTGTGGCATACCGGATTGCACTACCTCCCGCCTTGGCTGAAGTGCATGACGTATTCCATGTTTCTCAACTGAGGAAGTATGTGCATGACCCGAGTCATGTGGTTAGCTTCGAACAATTGGAACTGCGCACAGATTTATCATACTCAGAAGAACCGGTGCAGATTCTGGATCGTAAGGAAAAAGTACTTCACAACCGTACGATGTCCTTGGTTCGCGTGCTGTGGCGGAACCATTCAGTTGGGGAATCAACTTGGGAGATGGAATCGGAGATGAAGGAGAAGTATCCTTCGTTGTTCACTCAGTCGGAGGTAGGACCTTGTTCTTAAGTTTCGGGACGAAACTTTTTCTTAGTGGTATATTATGTAGTGCCTCAAATCCCGATCCGACCGGGATGTGCACTATATAATTGGGCTTGTGGCTAGTCCGTCAGAGTATGCTTAGATCTTCGGCATCTTCTTGCCTCGGACGAAATGCGATGATCCTTTCCAACTCATGGAAAGGCCTCTATTGAAACGAGTCCAATAGTTTTCGTGTTTGGTTGCTTGGTTTTCGCTGCTGGTTTTATTGATTGGAGCTTGAATTTTGGGGAGTTCGGCAAGAAAGGATAGGCAAGAAATCTAACTCGGTGCTCGTGCTGTTGCAGGTCCGCGTAACTGACGTTTGATCGTCGCTAGGCGGGATTCCGTGTTTCAGCAACTTTTCCCTTAACCAGTGAGTGGTTTGGTCCCTTCTTTCCTACTTCTTCATGCCAACATCTTAAAGTTTCAAACGTTCACTCGATGATGCCCGGTTGGACGCCTAGGGAAATGCTTAGCCACATGCATGCCAGCCACTAAGAAAGGAACATGGGAATTATAGACTAATTTTACTATATGCTTGCACACCTTATAATTTGAGTTGGTTGGAAAGGGAATTTGGTCGTTGGCTGCGGCCTGGTGCCTCGGATAGAATTTGGACCCATGGGATATCAAAATCGGAACACCGCATTGAGAAAATGTGAACTGTTGCATAAGATATATATTGCTGCTTTACTTCTTCTGTTTAATTCGATGCATTGTATGAGATGTGAAATATTCATGCATTCGCATGGTCTGGGACAACTTGTATACAAGGTTTGGCATTTCCTCGAAACGGTTTCCGGGGCACTGGAACCGTATCGATCCGGAGGGAAATATTCGATTCGTGCTAGTCACGATGCTTAGCGGGACCTCCAGCGGGGCTTGCTACCCGGGCTGATAGGGCGCGCCGCTAAGGCGGAGAAATATGTCCCTAAGGTGTCGATCACACCAATGACCGCATAGAATAGAACACATGCTAATTTATTGTCTTGTGCAGATGGTAAGTATACTTGTGTTTCATTGCAGGGAAGGTGTGCATCGGTTGAGTAAGCAATCGATGCACTGGTTGGATTCAATGCTATTTTCATTTATATCAAAACATGCAACTGATATGAATTGAAGTCACTTGCTTCTTTATAGAAGTAATCTTAATGCATGCTCGCCCCTAATAAGCTAGTGTTGATTTAGTCGAGTGGGATTCATCCCGCTCACCAGTACAAGTTGAGTACTGACCCACGTTGTGGGCAACTATTTCAGGCACTCAGACGGTGCAACGCTAGTGGATAGACGAAGAGGCGTTAGGAGCACCTCTATTTTGAAGTATAGTTGAAGTCAGATCATCTTGGAGGCTTGGACTTTCAACCTATACAAGGGCATAATGTATGGACGACGGGGACTATCTGATGGAGCGCGCCCTGCATTTTGAGTTATCTTTTCTAATGTAATTCAAGTAGCCGAGAAGGCGCATCAATGTAGACTCTATGTAAATTACTCTGAATTATCAATGAAAAGCATATTTCCTTCCTGCACTTGTGTTCAATTATCTGTGAATGTGTTTTCTAAATTGGGTTTCAAAGTGGGTTCCTATAACTGTAAGTTCTTGCCTTGTACGAGCGCAACTCCAGGCTCGTACGGCATCACGCCCCAGCGAGGACGAATCGGTTCCGTGAAGGATCCAGCGAGGACGATTGACCCTTTCGGGATCGGGGCGTGACTGAAGGAACTGACGAGAAACTACATTGAGCGGTTTTGTCTGGCCGCACTAAGATTGTCTTTTGGCAATCCCGAGGCCAAACTTATAGAGATGTGCTGGAAGAACATGCTCCCGGAAGTCAACCTCTAGATGGACGGAAGTCAGTTCAAGGACTAGACAACGTTCTTTTAAGTACTGTCAACACTGAGAAAAAACTCAAAGACGCTCGGCACTTGGGGATCCATATCCCTAGTACTGAGAAAAAGGGCAAGCGTTCTAGCAACAATAATAATAACAACAACACTGGTGGCAATAACAGCCATGACGGAAAGGAAAAATAAGCTATGGTCGCTACCCTGACCAAGAAGCCTGAGGAAAAGCCGACGGAGTCTCCAAAACCCAAGGAGACTTACTCCTTTGAAGATGCTGATTTTAAACCCATCTTCGATATACTGATGAAGAAAGGCAAAATCTGGCTCCCCAACATCAGACGTCAGACTGAGGAGGCGAAGATTACCAACCCGAAGTATTGTCACTTCCACCGCTACGTCCATCACCCGATGGAGGAGTGCTATACCCTGAAGCAGTATATCCAATGTCTGATAGACACTAAAGCTCTTTTTGTCTGGACTTCGATGACATAACGGTCACCGCCAACATGGTGTCCCTCTAGTTTGGCAACTTTCCACCGACGGAATCCCAAGACGGAGTAGTCTCGATCCCTAAGGCGACCATGGAAGTGGTCAACTTTCCACCAGCTCGAGACCAGACGGCCGAGCTAATACCTCTTGCCATACCACATGGAGAGGTCATGTGGGTACATCTCGATCTTGTGTCAGACTTGACACAGCCCGCGGCATCCTCCACCGCCAAATCCAAAGGCAAAAAATCTAAGACTTGTTACACAGTTTCCTCTTTGGCTGAAGAGCTAGCAGCAGGTGCAACAAGGTCAGGTGCAATATACCAACCGACGCACGATGATACGCCCCCGGTTGTTGCACCTACCACCAAGGGTTCCGGGCCATCTCAACCTCCACCAGTGGACAAGTCAAAAACGAAGGAGAAGTTCTTTGATAAGCCGTTGCGCAAGGATGCACCACAAGGGATGGAAAGGCCCTATAGTTTTAACATCTTAGCACAATTAGCCCATACTTTGAAAAAATTGTCAATATTTAAGCTTTTGCGGCTCTCTAAAGACACTCGGACTGCCCTTAGTGAGGCACTGCATAACATCAATGTCTACCTAGCGTAAGTTAAGTCGCCAATCGAAGATCCTGCTGCTTGTCCACATTGCAACAACGCCATAGATAAAATACCCAATATCATCTTCTCGCAACAGGATATGTTGCTCAAGAACAATAGGCACGATCGGCCCCTGTACTACACCGAGTATATTAGCGATATCGAGGTGGATCGAATACATATTCACCCAGGATCGTAGATTAGCATCATCCCGAGAAGTTTGCTTCAGACCCTGGGAATTTCGATGCATCGTATGGCGGCCACCAATACCGCCATTATTGGCTTCAACAAGGGAATGAGCTACCCTCTAGGTAAACTTTGCTTAAAATGCCAGATCGGCAACTTAAAAACAGAAATCATCTGCTACATCATAGACATAGATACGTCCTACAACGTCTTGTTGGGGCATCCATGGATACATGAACACATGATCATGCCATCCATTCTCCACCAGTGCCTAAAATATATAGACGAACACAGTTTCGTCAAAATAGAGTTCGTTGATGTCGATTTGTTTAAGGATATCGAGATCTACTACTCTGACTCGATCCTCTATAAGAAAGTCTGCCAAGATGAAGGTGGCAACAAGGCCGATGATGAAGTTGAGGCCACAACAGCACCCGAGGAGCCTATGAGAATTCGCCTCAGGGCTCGTACTCCCGATGCGGCCTCACCTCTCATCGTCAAATTGCGCAGGAAGGCACCTGAATCTTTGGTACCTTCGGCATCGCCAGAACCAATGGTCGTCCACCTTCGTAGGTCAAATCGACCACCAAGAGGATATTTTGCCCTATCTACGCCTTCCGAACCAATTGTCGTTTGCCTTCATAGGCCGAGTCAACCACCAAAGGGAGACCCGACCGCGGCCGCAACTTTCAGACCTTTGGTGGTAAAATTACTTAGAAAATCACCAAAGCCTTCGCTTACACTAGGGCTAGCCGAGGAGAAGGATGAGCTGGAGGAATATATATCCGCCAATGTTAATATCCCTTCCCCTGACAATGTAATCCCGCCGGAAGAGATACTTTATTTCCTCAATAAAGGACTATCTTTGAACTACTCAGAGCGTATGCATATAAGTACACTCTGCTCCCTGGAGCACGGTCTGGGCCTTCACCTGCACACATAAGTGACCATTACATGCACTGTGCACCAACTTCGCCCTAGTCAGGATTCTTATTTCTTAGTCCCACCCAGGAGAGAAGATCATCATCTTCGACAGAGTGGAATGCCCCCGGTCCTTCATCCCAGAAGAAAAACCAGAATCCGAGATAGGCAGAATGCCACTCTATCGGTACAGCGCACAAGCCCTGCATTTAATCCAAAAGATAGGATACAACCTGGAGGTCACCGAAGGATTAAACTAGGACAAAGGTCGAAGGGCACCTTTACAACTTTCTTCTCCTACGGGCAAGCCCGAGGATTACTATCATAAGCCTAAGCATGGATTAGGATATGTAACACCGCTTACAACCCTCGAGGGCTCAGATAAAGAAGATAAAAGCACTCACACTCTTCAGAATCTTTAGCCTGTGACTCTGTCATCACCATCGGGAACATGCTCAGACAAACACTGTCCTCCAACATGGTGTCTGCCGAGGAATACAATGAGGATCCACCCAAGCTCTTTGAGATAAAACCTTGGGCCCAACACCTGGGTTCACAATGGGAGATACGATTTGAGCAGCGAGAATCTCCTACCGAGGACGAAGTCGTTCAAGTTAATATAGGTGATGAGACCTCCCCAAAGCCTATCTTCGTTAAAAAAAGTCTGCCCAACGAAGACCGGGAATCCCTATTAAAACTCGTCAAAAAATAAATCGATGTCTTTGCCTGGAATTATGACATCATGCCAGGACTGGATCGCCAAATCGCGGGTCACAAACTTAACATTTGTCCAGATACTAAATCAGTCAAGCAACAACAACGACTGTTCCGGCCTGACGTAATAGATTCCATCAAAGCTGAAGTCAACAAGATGATAGCTAGTGGCTTTATCTGCGAGGAACAACACCCCAATTGGGTAGCTAATATCGTGCCCGTCATTAAGAAGAATAGGAAGATCCGAGTCTGCATCGACTTCCGTGATCTAAATACGGCATGTCCCAAAGACGAATTCTCTCTTCCAATCACTGACGTAATGATCGACAATACTTGTGTCTTTGAGCGCATATCCTTCATGGATGGCTTCTCGGGCTACAACCAAATTAAGATATTTCCCGACGATGAGAAACATACGTCATTTTGGACCTCGATAGGCGTATACTTCTATACGGTCATGCCTTTTGGCCTGAAGAATGCAGATGCTACATATCAGCGAGCTATGAGCACCATTTTTAGTGAATATCTGTGCAAGACAGTTGAATGCTACGTCGACGACATCGCCGTCAAGGGTCGCTCCAAGGATGATCACCTCCAAGACTTGAGGACTGTGTTCGACTTAATGCGCGCACACCACCTCAAGATGAACCCTTCTAAGTCCTTCCTGGGAGTCTCCAGCGGTAAATTCTTGGGTTTCGTCATCACTTCCAGGGGTATTCACATAGACCCCGACAAGACCAAGGCCATCTTGGAGATGCACCTGCCAAGGAACCTCCGAGAACTCCGCAGCCTCCAAAGGATGCCAACGAGCTTCGAAAATATCAAACCTCTCTGGACGTTGTCGGCCGTTCACACAGTCCATGAAGAAAGGTGTCTCCTTTGTTTGGAATGAAGAATGCCAACGAGCTTCGAAAATATCAAAGAATACCTATCAAACCCTCATGTGCTGGTGTCCTTGGTCATGGAAAAGCCATTCATGCTCTATGTACGCGCAATAGATCACCCTCTCGGTGCCGTGTTAGCCCAGAATAGTGATTCATGCCACGAGAAGGCCCTATACGTACCTCAGCCGGATGATGGTCGTCCCAGAGCATAGATAGACCACCATCGAGAAAGAATGCCTTGTGCTAGTATTCGCCATCCAAAAAATTTTATACTACGTGGCTGGACAGACCATTCTGTAATCTTGCGAGTCAACCCCCTCAGGGTCCACATGACCAAGCCTGGGGCACTCAGCTCCCACTTGGCTACCTGGGCAATACTATTATCTCCATATGATATGGTTATCGTCCCACAAAAGGCCATCAAAGGTCAGGCATTGGCCGACTTTCTGACAGCCCACCCGGGGTTAGAAACATCAAAGCTATATGAAGAGATTCTAGACGAAGTTGCAGACGCCAATGTTACCTCACATAGAGTGGTTTGGCGAATGTTCTTTGACGATGCTTCAAGAACAGGTCCCAAAGGTAACATCATCGTGGGGGTCGGGATAGTGTTGATCTACTCATACGGCCTCGTCATCAATCGTGCTTACTCTCTCGTGGAGACATGCTCCAATAATATGGCAGATTACAACGCCGTAATCATTGGACTCCAACTCGCCAAATAAGTCGGGGTAGAGTACTTGGAAGCCTACGGTGATTCTCAGCTAATCGTCAATCAAGTTCAGGAGTTTATGAAGTCTGAAACAAAAACTTGATCCCCTACCACCAAGCTGCACACAACATCATCGCAACATTCGAGAAGTTCTTTATTGAACATGCCCCTCGGTTGCAAAATATTGAGGCAGACGCTTTAGCCGGCCTTGCTGCTTCCTTGGCAGCCCCAGACAACACAAATCAGTTAATCACGGTAATCGGTCAAGAGCTGGTCTGTTCTAAAAGCAATATATTCTTATGCCTCAGCTATGCAGTGGAGGTATATATCGATACTCAAGGTTGGAGGCTTCCATTTATTGACTACGCAGTTATGGAATTCTCCATAAAAATTTAAAGGAAACTACTTCAATCAGAAGATGCTCCCTCTGTTTCTATTACGACATGGAGACCAAAATATTGTACCGTAGGTGTTATGACGACCTTTTGCTCTGATGCTTATCGAACACAGAGGCAAAACAAGCCCTCCGTGAGCTCACGACGGCGTCTGCAGGGCGCATCAACCCGGTCCGACGCTACAGGACCGTCTTCGAAGAATGGGCTATTATTGGGCGATGATGGTAGTAGATGCTGTCGATTATGTAAGGAGGTGCCAAGCATGCCAAATCCACGCAGACTTCATCCATGAGCTATCCGAGTTCCGACACCCAACTGTGGCATCTTGGTCATTTGAGGCATGGGGAATGGACATCATCGGACCAATCAGTCCGTCTTTATGAAAGGAACATCGGTTCATCCTGGCGATCACGGACTACTTCTCCAAATGGGCGAAGGTTATTCCAGTCGCTGAAGTCAAGACAGCCAATGTGATTAACTTCATCAAGCATCACGTCATATATCGCTTTGGCTTGCCGCGTAGGATCGTTTACGACAATGGTCCACAGTTTGCAAGTCATGCCTTCTATCGGTTTTATGATAAGAATCGAATCCAAAACATAGCCTCCACGGCATACAACCCCGCCATAAATGGTCTGGCTAAAGCGTTCAATAAAACCATCATCAAGCTCCTCAAGAAATTTGTATCTTCCAACAAATGCGACTGGAACGAGAAGGTGGGTGAATGTCTCTGGGCCTACCAAAAAATAGTCCAGACAGCTACTGGGAACACGCTATTCTTTTTTGTGTACGAAAGTGAGATGGTACTCCCGCTCGAGATACAAATTCCTTCACTACGGGTAGGTCTCTCCAACCAACTAACCATGAACGACAACTACTGCTGACGATTACAGGATTTGGAAGCACACGGCGAGAAACGACTCTTAGCCCAACAATACATAGAGCTGTATCAAGCCCGTCTCTCTAGAGCCTTCAATAAACAGGTTAAACAGAGAACGTTTCAAGTGGGTAACCTCATTCTAACAGTAAGAAGACCGATGGTTATGACCCACAAGACGACCGACAAATTCTAATCTAAATGGGAGGGTCCGTTCGTTGTGAAATCGTATTTTCCAATGGCACATACCGGTTAGCAAAATCCAACGGCGACTTACTCCTAATGCCTATCAACGGCAAGTTCCTCAAAATATACTATATCTAAATTAGACTAGTACTCCTCTATTACCAAACTATATCGTATCTTCTTGGGCACTGGTTCATGTCCACAGGACCTCTGGACTGTCGCTCTAATAGACTACTACGGCGGAGTCTGCCATATCCATATTACCTCTGAGCAAACTTTCCGGTCTTGACCATAGATCATCATGTCCATGTTACCTCTGATATCGATTGTCTTTCAACTTATCACCCGTACCCAATCCGGAGTATAATCGCGGTGTTAAGTCCACAAAAGCTTCCACGTCCATATTACCACTGGCAGGGCTTGTCTAAAACCTATTACTTACACTAACGTGAGCAAAAATTAATGGGTCCACAAAACAATCACATCCATATTACCTCTAATAGGGTTTGTTTCAAAACTATTACTCACACCAAAAGTGCAGAAAAGGGTAATAGATCCACCAAAATTCCCCAGCAGGATGTCCTTACATTCCACAAAACCTATCACGTCCATATTACCTCTAATAGGGTTTATTTTGAATCTATTACTCATACTCCAAAGTGCGCAAAAGGGTAATAGGTCCACCAAAATACCCTAGTGGAATATCCTTAAAAATCTACGGTATGGTACTACATTCATATTATCTCCAGTACAATACCCAAAAGTCCATAACATAAAAAAATTCTGAAAAAGGAGAGACTTCATTAATTAATATTCAAGATCATGAGTACATATAAAAAAATCTATTACATTCAAGGTTTCTCATTAGTATTCAAGGTCATGAGTACATATGATGGAAACTTGTTTTAAAGGATTTTCCATGAAGTCTCGCTGATACAAAACTTTTTTATTAGAAGCGCCCCTTCGTGCTGTCGTCGCTCTTGACACAAATCTAGCCCGCAGCAAAACTCAATGCTTCTTGGCTCACCACTCCACAGTGTAAACCTTAGTATATGGAAAAATTATGATGATAGATAGAAGGGAAGAGCAGGAGCAAGCGCTCAACAATAATGCAGGAAGACTGATGACATGAATGATAATTAATCCAAATCCTGTCATCGATCCCGCAATCTCTCGGCCGATAGCGAGCCACATAAAAGGAAGAAAAGCAGATGACGCTCTGTATGAACAAGGACAGCCCAGCATATGACACGGGATGTTCATCCTCGTCTCTTGGATTAGTTCTTGCCAAACGGACCACGCCTCCTAGCGAAATGTCGCATAAAGTTTTTTTTTATCCCGAACAATGGGTGTTATGATATCCTTCTATGCCCCATCATAGGCAACACGAGTGAAGATAAAACTTGCATAAAGAAGATGCATCAGTCCCAATGAAGATTATAAAAAGGCATAACCGCCGCATACCGCTGCCAGGCCGCGACCACATATAGTTAAGTCTGCACGAACAAGCAGGATAAGACCTCACCCATGCGTCCAAGCCACATACAAGATCTGCACACATAAAATAAATGATTCTTCATCCATGCGGCATCGCCAAAGCTCGGCGCACATGTTAGACAGATCCTGCACGCATGCCATGAAGAAGTGCTCACCCATACAACAGAGCTCTGTGAAGAGGTCTGCACATGTCCAAGGGGAGACTTCATCTATGCGATAGAACTTTGCTAGGGGTCGGCTTACATTGAGAAGGAATTCCTACCCACACAACAAATATGTGTACCAGTGGCTCTGTGACCTTAGCAGCCTAACACGAAAGACAGGGTACCCCCTTACCTCGAAGTAGAATTCCTGCATCAGGGGGCTACGGATCAATCCTACTCTCGACCGACTCCTTGATGAAAGAGACAGCAACATCCAATATCTTCACGAAGGAGGAGGAACTGAAGACAAAGTTCTCTCTCATCTCTAAGTCGCCTACTTATAGGCTCTAAGAGACGCGTGAAGGGATCGAGGTGACAAATGGGGCGGTTATGGCGATAAACCTGACTCCTCGATTTTGGCGTACAACTTTTATCTCCTTGGAAACGGTCACCTCGAGCCCTACGTCAGGAGATAGCTCAGAATTCGAACAAAATCCACTCAAGGGTTAAGCAAAGTCTGGCAGTTAAATGCATAGTTGACAGACTGGCACTGTTCGCCCATGTGGCTCAATGACCATGCGGCCTGAACATACCCTATCCATGCTTCTTATTCAAAGTATTTCAAACTTTTTAGTTTAAAAACTTTGAAGAGGGTATTGTAGAAGCATAAAAAAGATGCAGCCATGCGACCGACGTCCTTGTGCCCCCCAAAAACTCAAAAAATGGATAGCACGAACACCATGCGGCCTAGAAAAGGAACATCCATGCGGTCCAAACAAGCGGCTTGACAACTGGTCGCAGGACGACCTGACATGATGTCCTGATAATAAAGATGGCACCTAACATAGAATGCTGACAAAAAGGGTTTTTCTGATCGCCTCGAAGGACGAAAATATACTAAGAGACAGAAGTCCCAAAGATAGTGCAGAGCCACGTGGACAATACGACAAAAAGATTCTATGCGGCTCTAGCCTATACATCCCAGACTCCATGCATCCCAAGCGAATCTAGCCCATGCGTTCTAGACTCCATGCGGTCCATGCGTCTCTAATCCCGTGCGTTCCAGACTCTATGTGTCCCATGCGTCTTTTGGCCACATGTCTCCAAGATTCCACGTCGACCAAGTCTTGCTGTTACAACTGAGTGGTCCTCTCCAACCAAATAGCGACCACGTGTCCATTTGACCAAATCGCGTCTACACAGTTGAGAACTGCGAAGATACTCAGAATCAACAAAATCTCAACAAATGTTCACGTGGCAGCAGAGACCGGATTCCCGTACACAACTATAGCACCCTTCCGGTAAGGGGAAACACGTGGCAAACCACACCATGCATGCGGCCCAAAATATATGTGGCCAAAAATATGACTATAAATAGTAGGTACCATACCCATGCAGCAGGAAGGCTATCTACAAATCAACACTCAAGGAAGAGAGGAAAGCTTCCGCCCCGGATCGTCCATGGAGTAAAGAGAGTTGCTACACTCTTAACCCTCCATCGTTACCCTCCCAAAAAACAAATTTGTACTTAGATTGTCTCCTAGGACTCCTTTTTGTATATTCTTATTTTGTTAAATCAAATCCAGTTCTCGTTTTGATATTAAATGACAAACAGCACTAAATGGAGAAACAAAAACCCAAGCAATATATAATAATATAGGTTTTGTGTCGTAACTTAGGTCCATGGCATATCTTAGCACAAAGGCCCAACCCTATAACCAAACAAGGACAAGGGTAGAATCCATCACACTATGATAGCCCATTTCCCTATGTTACTTACAGTATAAATACAATCATAATTAAGTCCAATTAATAAGATCAACCAATTACTTGAACGGCTTGCTAATTATGGAGTCTGAGGTTATCTTATAATAATGTATAATAGGTATCCTCAGATCAAGCCATTATCGAATATGAGCTAACCGAGCCAAATAAAATGATTATACAGACACTTCACGAATTGTACCAGTTTCCCGTAGAACCACTACGCTAGATCACAGTATTAGCGGTTCCAATGCTCCTATAGTAAAAAATTGGTTTGGCATTATTTATAATAGGTCTGATACTGCACTCCACTAAGACGGATGATATACAGTATCTGTGGTGACCAGCCCACAGCGCACTTAGAATGAATCTATGTGGGGAGGTTCGTTGGCATGATCTCAGGATACCGCTTTCTCCTAATTTTACTACCACTTTTAGTTGCTTAATTAACCCTATATTATTTAAAAATCTCAAGGCGTAGCCACATGAGAATTTTTTTTAAGATATCGCACAAAGTTTGGACACTCTAGATACAAATCCATAAAAGTTTAATCTGGTTCACCCGAGCATGTATGCAATATTCAATAATCAAAATCTTTTCCACGCTTTGGTATTTGACTTGCATATCATGACCGTACTGGAGGAAAAGTATATATATAGTATCACATGTTCAAGAATTTGGAGGAATTCTCGATGCACAACCCAAATAGAAATTACTTAACACGTAACATGGTATGTCGTACATCGGTGCACAGATTATGAACAATATTAGGCAATGATTGTATCAGCATGGATACGTTATTCGAATCCAATTACCAAGATCATAGGCATGAGTGCTAGCACAGGGTCGGGTTACTTAGTCCATTCTTTTCTAGAATCATAATACAAGCAATAACCATGATCAACCACAATAGAGGATGATAAGAAATATTCCAAATAAAATAAATGATCCCAACAAGAAAGTACTACGTGTACACAGGGAGTCACTAAGGATAATACGTGTCTAATTCATGCACAAGAAGGTTAGTCTGCATGAACCAACCGGCCACATGTTCTAACCTGGCCACATGCTCTTCCAGGTGATGGGCAATAAATAAAGTGTCAAAAAGTGACATAACGGTAATTGACGTGACAAGGAATAAGCGTGTAAACTCCCTCACCAAAAATAGGTATTTTGTGTATATTTTATATTATTATATTTATTATAGATGTTGAATTTATTTAGAATATTCTCTTAGTTAATTAGAAAATAAATTTTTTAGTATATTTACTTATATAAATATTCATTTAGAATTATTTTAGGTTATTTTAGATTTTTGGAGATTTTTCTAGAATTTTTGGTAATTAAAACTTAGAAAACATAAATTTTTCGGACTTCTATGATTTACTATACGACCATACTTGCATGTCGTTCCTACCAAATATTTATTTTAGTTTAAAATATTTTATTATATTTTTATAATTTATTTAGAATTTTAAGAAATTTATTTAGATTTTAAAATTATTTAGGATTTATTTGGATATATATAGTCTTAATATTCGATAGATGGTAATTTAGTATTAATAGATATTAATAAGATTTTATAAATTATTTGTATTATCTTTAATTATATTTAAGATTATAAATTATTGAGATAAATTCAAACTCTATTTTAAATTAATTCAAATCCTGAACCTACTAGGAAATCAACTTCATGCATATCCTATCCTTATTTAAATTCATCATAATCCTATCCAAATTAACCAATCCTAGTTGTATTTAATTAAGTAGTGTCCACCATTATAAATACCTCATTCTTCATATTTTTCTTCCCCAAATTTCTCTCTTTTTCGTCCAAAAAATAGTCAAAATTTGTCATAAATTCAGCCTCATTTTCTACTAGTTATGACGAATTAAAAAGACGATATCTCCTAGCTCCGGACTCCAAACGCGCTCAAGTTTTTTTTGTTAGAACGATAATAAGGTTAGCTTTCTGATTATATAAATTGTTTTTCTAAATTATGAGTATTAAATTCTAGAAAATTCGTAGAGCACATCATATCCAAAAATAGATGTGTTTCGATGTTTTCGCGATTCCGGGAGAACCAGGAATCAGAATCACGAACTGTTTAAAGTTTCGGAAAGCTAATGTCGAGATCATCGACATATATTTTTCCCAGAATTTATTTCGAAGTATTTACATACTATTAATTCTGTAGAACTTCTAGGTTAGAATTTAACCATCGGTGCACAATACAAAATTTGTATGTGCCATAATTCCCAAACGAATTTGAATTCGGATGAGCCGTAAATTCCAGCATATTTTTGAAGCTGAAATCTACAGAAAATCATGCATGAAAGTTGAGTTTGTGTCGGTTGACTTTTCGGTCAACAGATCGCCTCGATTTGCGTGCCATGAGTCTCGAGTTGATAAAATTCAGTTTTTTGGACAAAATTTAGGAATTAACATAAAAATCAGAATAATAAGATTAAAATAGGATTTTAGAGTAATTATTCCAGAATTAAATAAATTAAAATAAATTATCTTTTGTCGTGATAAATTTGTAATACATAGGCTATTTGGACTGTGACTTGGACTCTGATTCATACCAGCAGCAGGACCCCAGGCAAGATACCTTGCCAAATTGCTTACAGTATTTTGCATGCTTAGTATATTTATGTATATTTATTGTATTTCTGTTTATTTATTGCATGTGTAGTTTCTTTCAGTCATTACTATATATTAGATATGTTGACACACACTTGCCACTTAGTATCATGAGAGGACAATCATTAGGCGTATGGGCTTTTAACCACTCTGATAAACCATAGTAACTAGCACGCACTATGATGGTCGTGTCCGATGGTCGCTACCCCCGAGGTATGTCGATTGATGGAGTCCGAGGGTCGCTACCCCAGAGGTATGTCGGCTGATGATGTCCACTAACGAGCGTGAGGTTATGAGGATTAGATCGAGTAGCCTACCCTTGCCCATACGTCAAAAAGTTGTCCTCATTTGCATTCATATAGATTGTCTTGTACAGCGTACTTATTTATTTTCAAACCATATGCATGTTTACTGTATTCAAATTGGCTCGTATTTTCTGTATCTTGTTACGTCCCTCTGAGGACCTGGTCCGCTGCCAGGTGCATCTTTTCTTGAGTATTTGCAGGAGCACAGATTTGGATGGTTACATGTGATCCGAGGATGTCTTCTCTTCGAGCTGTGATGGATAGCTGGTATTCTTATATGGTGTTGTGGTATTGTACTTATATTGTATATACTTTTCCATTCGAGTTGGTAGTGAATTTGTTTCCATCCAACTATCATCCTTAGCTACTTATATTGAGATCTAGTTATATAGATGATGGTTATTTATTTATATTGATGTTTTGTGGATGAGATCTAGAGTATACCCTGTGACTTGTGACATATATTTTATACCACTTGTGGATTTGATATTCATATTTCAGCGTACGCGTGGATTTGGTTTCCATATATTGGAGTTGCCATATCCATACGGCTGGCATGCTTACGTGTTCCTAGTCCTACGTATTTGGGACTGGGGCGTGACATATTTTTGTAGTGGCCCATGCAGGTCGAGATCATTTTGTCTCGGTTACGTTACTGTACCGAACAAGCCTGCACCTAGGACTAGAGTATAGGATCTCATCTACAATTGACTGTGATTTATCTCCTCCTATCTGTTCTATTTTGAACAATTGTATCCTGCTTGATTCATGTGCTTCCCTAATAATTCCTTGAGTATAGTCTTCTGCTAGAATATAGGAACCCCTGTTATTAGGATGATAATTAGAGTAGCAAACCTATTAAGAATACAACGAGAATATAGACACACCACTAAGTTTAGAATATCTAGTGAACCTAGAATTCCTTATCTTTAGATTGTTATACTATTACCCCTTGATGTATTAAGAAGACTTGAGGGTAGTATAGACACTACTAGAGTTAGTTAGAAGTTTTACCATAATGTTTGACACCTAGTATCACATAGTCTTTTGACCTATTAATTGAAGTGTAACCGAATGATATTTATCGCATGCTAGCAAAAGACGACAGTGTTTATTCAGACCATAGAATTTAGAAGTCCTTGCCCTATTTGGTCGACTAGCGACTTAGATAAGGAGTTTGTATGATAACTGTAGAGATTGTAGAGTCTTTTATTATTATTACTTATGTTATTTTTGCTTTTGCGAACTTGAATTATTTTGTACACCCTCTCATCATAATCCAGCGTTATATTTTCTGTGCTACCTTGAATTATGCTGCTATTATAGCCTAGTTTTTGCAAGCTTAATCTTATATCGAGATTGTTCATGACATATGTGTTATTGGGGCCTGATCAACCACACTAATACAAATTGTCTAATCAGAATCAGTGTATTATGGTCTAGCTAGCCATAATGCGCTTGATTTGCCCTTCGCAATAGTATTTTACGTGGATTGAGATATATAGTGGACCAGTAGACAAATATACTTACCCTCTAGATACGATAAAGCATATCATATCAAGTATATAACTGCACCGATGTGAGCATGCGAATAAGAAATTACCAAATTAAGATTTCAATCCACAACTGTCTTGACAATTCCCATTTGAATTCTTTAAACGCTTTGATTCCCATACTTCCATTCTATTACCCCTCCTTGAACTCTTTTCCGTTGCTTTCCGTCTTCCCTTGTTTCAGAAAGATGAAATCTCGTGCTTGGATATAAGTGATACACGGATAGTACAAGATATACCCCATAGGCCAATCACATTATTTGGTGACTATCTTTCATAATTGATTAAGGGCATATCACATATGGTATAGTTGGTGTTAAAGTTTTGAGGATTGAATGACATGAGAAAATAAATTGAGGAATATTTTTCTTAAGTGTAAGAGCCTTATGTGATAGATGGATAAATTCTAAGTTGGGTAAAAATTGCATTATTAAACTTGAGGAGAATTCTTTTAGATTGTGATCAAGTAGGATTAGATTGAGAGAAAGTCCTTTTAAATATGGAAAATTTTAAAAGAAGGATTAAGATAATGAGGATTTAATGAATTTTAAAAATCTTGATATTGAGGACCCAATATTTATACTTTGAGCACATAATTTAAATTTTGAATATTGAAGGATAAATCATCGATTTAAATTTTTAGGATAAATATAGAATTTTAGACTTGAACAACTGGTGAATTAGATTTAAATATTATAATTTGATGATTTGAATTAAAAGTTTAATTTTGATTGTTGGGATACCTATTTAAAATATTGAGGATGTAAATTGAGTTTAAATATTTGAAGAGTACAAAATTCTTAATTTGAGAATAGGAATAAGATTTGATTAGAATTGTTTATTGCTCAAAGTCTAGAGGAGATTATGATAGTTGAAAATGGTGATATAAATTTTGATGTGGGATGTCATATAGACTTGAGTTAGATTTGAATGTTGATTAAAAAAAAAAATCGAGAAGAGATTACGACAGGTTCAATTTTGATTTAAACAGTGGTTATCTTAATTTTGAAGTGATCACGATAGATTTAAATAGATTTTGTTATTTAAATTTTGGAAGAGATTGCGATTGACGTACCTTATGTATGAATGTGAAGGATTTAACAAATTATGCTTTATTTTAATTTCGAGGACGAAATTGTTTTAAGTTGGGTAGATTGTAAACTCCCTCACCCAAAATAGGTATTTTGTGTATATTTTATATTATTATATTTATTATAAATGTTGAATTTATTTAGAATATTCTCTTAGTTAATTAGAAAATAAAATTTTTAGTATATTTACTTATATAAATATTCATTTAGAATTATTTTAGGTTATTTTAGATTTTTGGAGATTTTTCTAGAATTTTTGGTAATTAAAACTTAGAAAACATAAATTTTTAGGACTTCTATGATTTACTATACGACGATACTTGCATGTCGTTTCTACTAAATATTTATTTTAGTTTAAAATATTTTATTATATTTTTGTAATTTATTTAGAATTTTAAGAAATTTATTTAGATTTTAAAATTATTTAGGATTTATTTGGATATATATAGTCTTAATATTCGATAGATGGTAATTTAGTGTTAATAGATATTAATAAAATTTTATAAATTATTTGTATTATCTTTAATTATATTTAAGATTATAAATTATTGAGATAAATTCAAACTCTATTTTAAATTAATTCAAATCCTGAACCTACTAGGAAATCAACTTCATGCATATCCTATCCTTATTTAAATTCATCATAATCCTATCCAAATTAACCAATCCTAGTCGTATTTAATTAAGTAGTGTACACCATTATAAATACCTCATCCTTCATATTTTTCTTCCCCAAATTCCTCTCTTTTTCGTCCAAAAAATAGTCAAAATTTGTCATAAATTCAGCCTCATTTTCTACTAGTTATGACGAATTAAAAAGACGATATCTCCTAGCTCTGGACTCCAAACGCGCTCAAGTTTTTTTTGTTAGAACGATAATGAGGTTAGCTTTCTGATTATATAAATAGTTTTTCTAAATTATGAGTATTAAATTCTAAAAAATTCGTAGAGCACAGCATGTCCGAAAATAGATGTGTTTCGATGTTTTCGCGATTTCGGGAGAACCAGGAATCAGAATCACGAACTGTTTAAAGTTTCGGAAAGCTAATGTCGAGATCATCGACATATATTTTTTCCAAAATTTATTTTGAAGTATTTACATACTGTTAATTCTGTAGAACTTTTAGGTTAGAATTTAACCATCGGTGCACAATACAAAATTTGTATGTGCCATAATTCCCAAACGAATTTGAATTCGGACGAGCCGTAAATTCTAACATATTTTTGAAGCTGAAATTTACAGGAAATCATGCATGAAAGTTGAGTTTGTGTCGGTTGACTTTTCGGTCAACAGATCGTCTCGATTTGTGTGCCATGAGTCTCGAGTTGATAAAATTCAGTTTTTTGGACAAAATTTAGGAATTAACATAAAAATCAGAATAATAGATTAAAATAGGATTTTAGAGTAATTATTCCAGAATTAAATAAATTAAAATAAATTATCTTTTGACGTGATAAATTTGTAATACATAGGCTATTTGGACTGTGACTTGGACTCTGATTCATACCAGCAACAGGACCCCAGGCAAGATACCTTGCCAAATTGCTTACAGTATTTTGCATGCTTAGTATATTTATGTATATTTATTGTATTTCTGTTTATTTATTGCATGTGTAGTTTCTTTCAGTAATTACTATATATTAGATATGTTGACACACACTTGCCACTTAGTATCATGAAACCACTCTGGTAAACCATAGTAACTAGCACGCACTATGGTGGTCGTGTCCGATGGTCGCTACCCCCGAGGTATGTCGATTGATGGAGTTCGAGGGTCGCTACCCCAGAGGTATGTCGGCTGATGATGTCCACTGACGAGCGTGAGGTTGTGAGGATTAGATCGAGTAGCCTACCCTTGCCCATACGTCAAAAAATTGTCCTCATTTGCATTCATATATATTGTCTTATATAGCGTACTTATTTATTTTCAAACCATATGCATGTTTACTGTATTCAAATTGGCTCGTATTTTCTGTATCTTGTTACGTCCCTCTGAGGACCTGGTCCGCTGCCAGGTGCATCTTTTCTTGAGTATTTACAGGAGCGCAGATTTGGATGGTTACATGTGATCCGAGGATGTCTTCTCTTCGAGCTGTGATGGATAGCTGGTATTCTTATATGGTGTTGTGGTATTGTACTTATATTGTATATACTTTTCCATTCGAATTGGTAGTGGATTTGTTTCCATCCAACTATCATCCTTAGCTACTTATATTGAGATCTAGTTATATAGATGATGGTTATTTGTTTATATTAATTTTCTGTGGATGAGATCTAGAGTATACCCTGTGACTTGTGATATATGTTTTATACCACTTGTGGATTTGATATTCATATTTCAGCGTACGTGTGGATTTGGTTTCCATATATTGGAGTTGCCATATCCATGCGGCTGGCATGCTTACGTGTTCCTAGTCCTACGTATTTGGGACTGGGGCATGACAAAGTGTCAGCGAGAAAAGACAAAAGCACAATAAAGTCATGTAGAGATATAAAAGTCGTGTAGAAGCATGTGCCCAAAAGAAGAGATGTATGGCTCAAGGTCGCATAATCTACTGGATGCATGGAGTCAAGCATAAGTGAATTTCTATGTGTTCAAGGTACCATGCGTCCAACTTTTGAAAGCATGCACAAAGCAGACATGCGTTCAATATGATGGACGCATGTGGGAGGGGGTGCATGTTGCTGGACCGCATGGTACTCCATCGTCCCAGAACAGCAAGTTCGGTCATAAAAAAACTCCAAGAATCGAAAAAGACTAGATCTGCCATAAAATTCTCATCTCAACTCCAAATCAAGTGGTTCAAAAGCCAAACTGCTTGAAAAAAGTGCTCCATTACATAGAACAATAAGTTTTTAAAAACAAATTTTTTTTTAAGATCAAAATAAAAAAAACTCAAGAACATCCACACTCATAAAAATATATATCTACACAATTCCATCCCCCAAATTTGAAAATACCGCATTCTAAACTTTTTTAAAATACACAATAAATATAATAGACCAATAATATGAAGGGTTTCTTCATTTCTCATACAATGTGTACTTCCTTATGGGGTGAGGAAAAAACTTAACAGAGAGAAAGCAAAGAAAGAATAAGGTAGGAGAGAGATAGAAGTCGGGTTATCTAGCTAGGGTTTGAGGTTTAGGCCATGGATTCAACTCATGACCAAACCAAACCAAAAAATAAGACAAACCAAAGAATGGGTCTAGTCTCATTCAACCAAATAAATAACATGACATCGAGAATAATATAACCCTAATACGTATATTGGGAACGGAAAATGACATCTCTATCCACCTTAAAAAAATTTAGTTCTCAAAATTCGAATCCAAGTAAGGCTAGAGAAGTTAGGACAAACATGATACAAATCTACTAGCAAATCTATACATGCAAGCAATAACATCACAACACATAGGTGATCCCCTGATCATGAAATCTAAGATAGAAAGCATAAGGTATGATATACCTTTCGAATCAAACAGGTCCGGGTATCGAGACTGTATATCATCATCGCGCTCCCACGAAGATTCTCCAAGTGTATGACGGTCCCAGGCAACTGGGACAAGAAAAATAGTCCGGTTCTTCAGTACCTTCTCCCTTCGGTCCAGAATATATACAGGTTTCTCCTCGTAAGATAAGTCGATACCAACGACTAATTGAGAGTGATCGATGATATGACTCGGATCCGGGACATACCTACACAACTGAGATACATAAAATATATCATACACCTCTCATAGCAAAGGTGGAAGGGCAAGACAATAAACCACATCGTCTACCCTATCGAGAATATCAAATGGCCCAACGTATCCCGGACTAAGCTTCCCACGGTGTCATGCCCCAGTCCCAAAATACGTAGGAACAGGAATACGCAACATGCCAGCTATGCATTCGACCAGACCCTGGTCCGACTCGAATATGTATAAGCTGTATAATAAAGATCACTATCTAAATAATCCCGTAAATATAAACATCTATGTCTCAATCCACAATGAACATAAATATACAAGAAAGAGCTGCATATGCTAAAGTTGGCCGCCCAATAACACACTAACTCGAATAGACTCGAGAAGAAATACGAGTCTATAAAAACTAGGCTACAACAACAGATGAATACAATATGAATAAAATAACCATAACGCTGGGTAGAAGTGATATGAGTACCTGGTACCAATGCTCGCACGTCAAGCAACTCCATCAGCAACTCCAAGGACTCCGTAATCATCTACTGCAAAACTGGCAAGGGACCAGGTCCTCAGAGGGACGTAACTGTTTGGATAAACAAAGTTTATACGAAACTTTTGCTTACAAACGAGAAAAGAGAAAAGTACAAATAATCCTATAAGAGGATATTAAGTACAATAAAATAATTCTGGGGAAGTATTGCTATGGAAGTCTGATCTGCAGTCGATCACCTTGTTCTTTGGACTACACGATGATGAAGAAGTGCTGTAGAAGAAGCTTCAAACTTTCTCTGGACTGAAGGCAAAAGCCGGCCAAAGAAAAGTTGCAAGTAGGATCGAATTCTTGTTGCCAAAGTTGTCAGCCAAAACCAATTCCTCTCCTCTTCTCCCTTTTACCCTGTGACCAGGGGTCTCTATTTATAGAGATCAATCAAATAACTGCCTGGTTGGCGTAAAAGCCAAATGACTGTTTTGTTGGCGTAAAAGCCTGGTTGGCGTAAAAGCCAAATGATTGTCTTGTTGGCGTAAAAGGCCAAACTGTGAAGAAGATTACCTCCTTTATGCTGCGGTTATGACAACTGCTACCCACGTTCAAATAATCTTATGAATCTGCATATAACACGTATCCCTTTATAAGGTAACGCGTATAACTGCTTCTCGAAGATCATGGCATGCAAGCCACGTAGGTAACTGCCCCTTTGCAAATATAGCTGAGTTGGCATATTTCGAGGAGATAGCATACAACGTACTCCTATAGTTGAAAATAGCCTGTTTGGCGTAAAAGCCAAAAAACTATCTTGTTGGCGTAAAAGCCTGGTTGGCGTAAAAGCCAAATGTTTGTCTTGTTGGCGTAAAAGGCCAAACTGTGAAGAAGATTGCCTCATTTACACTGCGATTATGACAACTGCTACCCATGTTCAAATAATCTTCTGAATCTGCGTATGACACGTATCCCTTTATAAGATAACGCGTATAACTTCTTCTCGAAGATCATGGCATGCAAGCCACATAGATAACTGCCCCTGTGTAAAACTTAATGATTCATAAATAATAGATAACCAGCGTAAAATAGCCAATTTTCCTTTATGACTGAGGTCTTGAGCATATTCTGGGCTAAGTAGCCTTACAAACGTACCTTTGCAAATATAGCCGAGTTGGCATATTTCGAGGAGATAGCATACGGCATACTCCTATAGTTAAAAATAGCTTGGTTGGCGTAAAATGCAAGGATGGTGATGTGAGCGTATTAGTCACAGTCTTAGCTTTTCCAGTCATGACAAATTTTAAAAATAGAACAAAATCTCGTGTATTAAATGCAGAGATATGCCTCAATCTCGTGCATAAAATGCAGAGATATGCCTCAAGCTCTGTACAAGAAACAGTTTTTGACGTGGCGTCTGATTTTGTCTTGTCTTGAGCGTAAAAACTTATTTCTGCCAATGTAGAATAGGCAGCGTATTCAGAAGACTCCATTTCTTCCTTTGAATGCGTAAAAATGACTTATATCAAAAATATGTCACAAAATGACAACCTGGGTCTCTGTGCAAAATCATTATCACAGTCGTTCTCTCTATTATCGTACAGTACTTTTGTCAAATGTCAGGTTCATTGATTTGAATAACAAATTCATCCGAGGAATACGAAGAGTTCCTCGTACAACTTTACGCTGCATTAAAAACAACGCATTTTAAACTTTATGCAGGAAGGTATAGCAACCTTTTACACAGAACAGCCTTGAAATCCTGCTTTATGCAGACAACTCTGAAGCCCTATTTTACGCCAAACAGCCTTAAAGTTCTGTTTTACGCAGACAGCTCTGAAGCCCTATTTTACGCTAAACAGCCTTGAAGTTCTGTTTTATGTAGACAGCTCTGAAGCCATATTTTACGCCAAACAGCCTTGAAGTTCTGTTTTACGCAGACAGCTCTGAAGCCCTATTTTATGCCAAACAGCCTTGAAGCTCTATTTTATGCGGACAGCTGTGAAGCCCTATTTTACGCGGACAGCTCTGAAGCCCTGCTTTACACGAACAGCTCTGAAGCCCTACTTTACGTGGACAGCTCTGAAGCCTTGCTTTATGCGGACAGCTCTGAAGCCCTATTTTATGCCAAACAGCCTTGAAGCTCTGTTTTACGCATACAGTTCTGAAGCCCTATTTTACGCGGACAGCTCTGAAGCCCTGCTTTACACGGACAGCTCTGAAGCCCTATTTTACGCAGGGAGGGACTTTATGTATGTTGGGGGTTTTAACTGTAAAATATGCGAATAATTCTCCAGCATATTTCATGCTTCTACAGTAACAAGGTAAAAAAATACAGTATGCCAAGTATAACAGAAAGAAGCAAGTAAAACGACGGTATAATCTAGCCTAACCAACTAAGTGAGACACAATTTAAAGACAATGTTCGATGCGTGGGCTATCCAAAATAAAACTGTACCTCCGGACACGGAGACGCACGGGACGTACCGCAGCTCCGAGCAAAGAGTCACACGGGTGATACCACTAATCCAGATACAGGAATACTACCAAAAATAGATCATATACATATATATAGCGCGTGCAGAGGAGCCCAAACGTCTAGTAACTGTCTTTCCCATCCCAAGCGGTCAACGATTGTGCGCTGAACCTGAACCTCTATCTAGCTGTCTCGTCATACTGGAGTAACTATCAATCAACGCGACCCTTAGGTCATCCCAGGTTTCGGTCATGATGTCAGTATCGGGATACAGGAAATCTGGCACGATAACAGTGTCTGAATGTGTCATAGGGTTGCGATATACACATGTACGTACATCAAGTTGTTGTGAACCATCTATCGTTCGTTACGAGACTTTACGACGAACGTCTGCACCCGGTTATGATCAGGATGCGAAGTAACGATTCTAAACAAATACGAGCACAAATGTATATATTAAAATAATAAATAACTGGTAACTAAAATATAGGGTGGCAAGGAACACTTGCCTGGGTCCGGCTGCTGAAGAAGGGGATCCGGTACAACGTCCAAGTATGTAGGTCCCATAGTACCTAGAGACGAGGCACAAGCTCAATCAATAACTATCACGAGACTGAAATAAGATGTGACATACGTCTAATCATATGTTCAAACTTAGTTACAACTCACATGGATACGAAGCTAGAGGGTTGACCAAGGTTGACTCGGGGTATATTACATCTAATCCAATTAATCATCTGTACAATATCATCAAACCCAACCTCAATCTTACTATATTCATCACGATATTTAGTTAATCAAACCCTGATCAAATCCTCAGTTTCACCTGGTCTTCATAGACATTATCATTACGTTTAATTATCGTCCTTGACTAAATTAATAATTAATCATTAAACCCTCAAACATATACAATCTTTCCCATTTCTCAATAAAAATTACTACTTAATTATGTTCGTCATTATTCATCAATCCTCAATGAATGGCTATTGGTTCGATATTACACACTACTACACAAACAATCATCGGCTCCTCAATATCCATGAGTGTTTCATCATCCTAATATTATTTCACAATAATTTAAACTACTCGTCATCAATATATATACAATATGAAAATAAAATGAACAACACCCTAAGATCTCATACTTAGCACTCAATAGACCTTAAACACATTAGCATCATTCACAACCCTAGAGACCATGTAGCATATAACCATTAATTTGCACATTAACAAGCAATTAAACCCTAAAATTTCCCATGCAAAATAAACTCCCAACTCAAAATGTAAACATAAACTCTACTAATCTATATTTAAATAAAATAATGGAACTACACAAGGGAAGGGGGATGTTCACCTTGGCGGCGGGGTGGTGGTTGCTGGCCGGAGGAGGAAGCTCGGCCAGGGTCAGGTGAAGATGGCGAAGGTGATGATGGTGATGATGAAGACGAGGATGATGAAGAGGAATTCGAGGTGGTCGTGGAGTGGTGGTGCTGGTGGTGTGTGGTGGTCGTGGGGTGGTGGTGCTGGTGGTGTGTGGTGGTCGTGGGGTGGTGGTGCTGGTGGTGTGGGGTGATGGTGGTGGTGCGGGTGGAGCTCGGGAATGGCACAGCGGGATCGGGTGGTTGCAGTGGGGATGGCTAAGGGGGGTGGTGGTGATGTCGGGCAGAAGATGGCAGCAGGCGGTCGGGTTGGCTGGAGGTGGTGGAGGTAGCTGGGAGTGTCGGCCTGTGGGGGGTTGGCCGGAGCAGGGAGCTTGGCTGGTTCAGTTTGGTTTTAAATGATGAAGGTGAAATGGAGTAGAAGGAGAAGAAGAAGAAGAAAGGAGGAAGATGAAGGAGAGAAACCTACGGTTGTGAGAAGGAGGGAAGATAGAGAAAAAAGGGGGGGTTTCCCTAGGTATTGGGATTAGGGCCGGCTTGGGGGAAGTGAGAGGTGATGGTGATGTTTTATAGGGATGGGTTATGGGTAGTGGGTGGTGATGATCAAATCCTTATTCGAATGAGTGGCTAGGATCTAACATGAAGGATTTTTTATACAAAGGAAAGTGAGAGAGGAGTGAGGTTGACTAGTCAATGAGTAGAGGGCTTCTCCATTTGGTTTGAACCAATGGAGTGACGACACCTAGTACAACTTTTGCAAATAAGTCCCTTAAATTTGGGTATTTGCACAGACACATGAAATGATAAAAAATTGGTGGGAGAATTGGTGTTTGGTGTTTTGTAGGGTGAGGAGGTATTGTGTGTTTTGCATGGGTTTAATTAATGGGTATTTGGATTAAATTGGAGTTAAAATAGATTAGTCAAAGTTGGTATCCCCAATTTAATTAAAATAAAATGTCATGTGCTCTTAAATTAAATGGGGGCACATGGGATCTCAATTGGGAGTGACACAAAGGTCATAAAAGGTATAGGCTTGGTGTCAGTCTTGGACCCTTTAATTGATCTGGCTCAACGGGTGGAGTTGGTGTCTCAAAATTGATGGCAACGACACAGGTGCACGACACAGGATTAAATATTGGATTTCGGTTACGGAAAGTTGTGCAATTAAATTAGAGCATAAGGGATTATGATTTTGAGTGACGGAAAAGTCCAGCGCCTAAATTGGCGTGTCAAGTCTAGAATACAACAATAAGTTAGAAATTATGGACTAATGTTGGGCTCCGAATATTTTAACAATGGTAGGGTGCACCAAGGGTTTAATTAAAGAAACAAACATCTGCAACCTTAAATTTAAACCTCAAATACCTGATGTTAAACCAAAAATTTCTAACCCATAACCCGTCTATCTATAAAAATAAATGAGGGGGTTTACATCCTTCCCAACTTAGAAAAATTTTGTCCACGAAATTAAAAGTAAAGCACGATAATAGCTACGAGCATTTAAAAATAAACTGGCAATCAAATACGGTACGTAAATTCGTACCTCGATCCTCAAATAATTATAAAAAATGCTGCCGAATAGAATCCTTGCGCTCCCAGGTAGACTCGCCTGGCGAATGATGCTTCCATTCAACTATAACCAGTCGAATAGTCTGACCTCTCAAAGTCTTCTCACTGTAATCGAGTATCTACATTGACTGCTCCACGTAAGATAAACTGGGCCCGACTGTAATCTTTGAATGATCAAGCATGTGGCTAGGGTCTGTCACGTATCTCCTCAACTGCGATACGTAAAATACATCATGCACTCCTTTTAATGATGGAGGCAATGCAAGACGATAAGCCACTTCACCAACTCGTTCCAAGATGTCAAAAGGTCCGATGTACCTCGGACTCAGCTTGCCTCTGCCTCCGAATCTGATGGTACCACGAGTAGGCGATATCTTCAAAAATATATGGTCCCCTTCCTTGAACTCCAAAGGTCTGCGGTGCACATCTGCCCAATGCTTATGTCTGTCATGTGCTGCATGCAGGTGGCTCTGAATCTGCTTGACTTTCTCCACTGTCTGTGTCACAAACTCTGGACCAAGTATCTGACGCTATCCCACGTCACTCCAATATACCGGTGACCTACACTTCCTGCCGTATAGTGCCTCATAAGGTGCCATCTGTATGCTAGCCTGGTAGCTATTATTGTAGGAGAATTCTACCAAGTGCAGATGGTCCTCCCAAGATCCTTCAAAGTCGATCATGCACGCTCTCAACATATCCTCTATTATCTGTATCGTGCGCTCTAACTGGCCATCAATCTGAGGATGATATGCAGTGCTAAACTTGAGACGAGTTCCTAGACTCTCCTGCACACTCCTCCAAAAATGTGACATAAATCTGGAATCATGATCCGATACAATGCTGACAGGCACTCCATATAGTCGTACTATCTGCCTCATATACATGTCAGCTAATATCTCCGTGGACTGCCCAACTCTGAAAGGCAAAAAATATGCAGACTTGGTGAGTTTGTCGACGATAACCCTATCTGCATCCTTCCCGCTAGGGCTCCTCGGGAATCCTATGACGAAGTCTATAGTAATGTGTTCCCACTTCCACTCAGGAATGGAAAGTGGCTGCAATAGTCCTACAGTCCTCTGATGTTTTGCATTGACTTGCTGACAGACCAAACATCTCGCCACAAATCTTGCAATATCTCTCTTCATCCCATGCCACCAGTAGTGTTGTCTCAAATCTCGGTACATCTTCGTACCCCCGGGATGAATAGAATAAATAGAGCTATGAGCCTCGGTCGTCAACTCTTGACGTAGCTCGCCACTCGGAATGTATAAGCGATCTCCATACCTCAATGTTCCGTCTTCATGAATCCTGAGTCCCTTCGGCACACCGGCCTCTGTCCTCTCTCGCAGTCGCCGGAATCTCGCATCTGTAGGCAGGGCTTTCCTGATCCTCTCAACCAATGTAGACTAAACCTCGAGACTGACCATCTGTCCATCCATGCCTAGTAATACAATCTCTATCCCAAGCTCCTGAAGATCCTCTAGGAATTATCGCTAAGTCATCAAAAAGTATGCCATGGACTTCCTGCTTAAGGTATCTGCTACTACATTCGCCTTGCCAGGGTGGTACTGCAACTTTATATCATAATCTGTCATCAACTCTAGCCAGCACCTCTGTCTCATGTTGAGCTCCTTCTGAGTGTAGACATACTTCAGACTTTTATGGTCTGTGTAAATCTCAACACGCTCTCCATAAAGGTAGTATCGCTATAGCTTTAGTGCAAATATCACTATAGCTAGATCTAGGTCGTGCGTCAGATAGTTCTTCTTATGAACTCTCAGTTGTCTCGATGCGTAGGCTATCACCTTGCCGTGTTGTATCAGTACACATCCTAATCTGCTCCCAGACGCATCACTGTATACTACAAATCCTCCCGATCCTGAAGGAAGTATCAAAATCGGTGCTGATGTCAGACGCTTCTTCAGCTCATCGAAAGCGGTCTGACACTCTTCGGTCTAGATAAACTCCTCACCTTTACGTGTCAGTCGCGTCATAGGCGCAGCAATCCTCGAGAAATTTTCTACGAACCTCTGATAATATCCGGCAAGTTCGAGAAAGCTCCTAATCTCTGTAACTGATGTGGGGGTTGGCCATGTCTCAACTGCAACTATCTTCTCCGGGTCAACTGATAGTCCATCTCCGATGATTATGTATCCCAAGAAGGGTACTCTATCCAAACAGAACTCATATTTGCTGAGCTTGGCGTACAACCTCTCCTGCCTCAGCGTCTCCATTACGATCCTGAGATGTCTCTCGTGCTCCTTCTGGCTCTTGGAATATACCAAGATGTCGTCAATGAACACCACCAGAAACTTATTTAAGTACTGGTGGAAAACATTGTTCATCAGGCTCATAAATACTGCTGGCGCGTTGGTTAAATCAAATGGCATGACTAAAAACTCATAGTGTCCATACTTCATCCGGAAAGCCATCTTCGGAATGTCCTTTCTCCGTACCTTGATCTGATGATAGCCTGATCTGAGATCGATCTTTGAGAATACACATGCGCCACTAAGCTGATCAAATAAATCATCGATGCACGACAGTGGGTACTTATTCTTTATCGTTACAGCATTTAACGCCCTGTAATCGATACACAAACGTACGTCCCATCCTTCTTTGGCACAAATAAGATGGGTGCTCCCCATGGAGAAATACTAGCCCATATGAAACCCTTATCTAGGAGATCATCTACTTGGACTTTTAACTCAACCAACTCCTTCGGTGCTAGTCTGTAAATGGGGGAAGTAACTAGCTCAGCTCCGGGAGTCAACTCTATGGTGAACTCTATCTCTCTGTCAGGTGGAAGGCCTAGAAGATCCTCTGGAAACACATTCTCAATCCTGATATAATACGGGGGTACACCAGCTCACCTTCTGCAATGTGTGCCTCTAAGGTAGATGGGCACCATACTCCCGGGCTCCCTGAAGAAACTCAACTCAGGGTAATCTGGTGGTCTAAAAATAATGCAACCACGTCGACAATCTAACGTCGCGTGGTATTGGCTCAAACAATCCATGCCTAAGACCATGTCATAGTCTAGACTTAACCTCCTAATAAATTCTCCTGTTCTATTTTCAACACCAATCCTCCAAAAGATTTTTTTTCCTTGTCTAATGTATAATTACTCTTCTCCTCAAATTTCTTCCTACAATTATATTCCTCAAATTTTTTCTTTTCGTTATTTATCTCTCCAAGTCATATAGTACAATAATGGTATCACCCAAGTACATGCTAGAATTTCTGGTATCAGATCATCATCTTCCAGGTGAGAGCCTAAGATTCCATCTACTCTAGCTCATAACATCGTTTCTGGTATTGCTATCATAGACAACAACTAATTTCTAGCATCTGGCTACGCATTCCATAAATAATTCTAGAGGGTTATGATCAACAATCTTTCTAGCTCCCAGTACTTCCCAAATCACTGCTATCTCAAGTACGGGTAGGGCACTACTGGGTCTAATTCTTTTGCTATCCTTCTATACTAGTTCTAAAATCCAAAAAGAACCTATCAATCTATCCTACTAAGGGTAACAATCTACTCAGAGAATAGTACAAGAATTATATCTTCTGTCGTCTGGACTTCGATCTTCTTCTGGAGGGAACCATCAGGCACAAGCGTTCGCCCTTCCAAAATAATAGGAGATGAGAAACAATGATAACGATATTGACGGAAACTGAACGAATACAATTGGGAAGTCCAATGGCGATAATCAATTACGAAGGGAGTTTTTTAAAATCGATTATGGATTGAGCCTATTCAACAATAAATTATAATATCTATTCTTAATTTGCAGGCTCGCTTGGCACAATCAGGTGACCAAGACGATTTAATTCGGGATACGCAATATGCCAAAATACGTAGGACCAGGAATACGTAACATGCCAGCTACGCATTCGACGAGACCCTGGTCCGATTCGAATACGTATAAGCTGTATAATAAAGGTCACTATCTAAATAATCCCGTAAATATAAACATCTATGTCTCAATCCACAATGAACAAAAATATACAAGAAAGAGCTGCATGTGCTAAAGTCGGCCGCCCAAAAACATACCAACTCGAATAGACTCGAGAAGAAATATGAGTCTATAAAAACTAGTCTATAACAGCAGATGAATACAATATGAATAAAATAATCATAACGCTGGGTAGAAGTGATATGAGAACCTAGTACCAATGTCCGCACGTCAAGCAACTCCATCAGCAACTCCAAGGGCTCCATAATCATCTATGTTGCAAAACTGGCAGGGGACCAGGTCCTCAGAGGGACGTAACAAGGTACAAAAATACAGCATGCCAAGTATAACAGAAAGAAGCAAGTGCAACAAGGGTGTAATCTAGCATAACCAACTAAGTGAGACATAATTTAAAGATAATGTTTGACACGTGGGCTATCCAAAATAAAACCGTAGCTCCGGACACGGAGACACACGAGACTTATCGCAGCTCCGAGCAAAGAGTCACACGGGTGATACGACTAATCCAAATACAGGAATACTACCAAAAATAAATCATATACACATATATAGTGCGTGTAGAGAAGCCCAAACGTCTAGTAACTGTCTTCCCCATCCCAAGCGGTCAACGATTGTGCGCTGAACCTGAACCTCTATCTAGCTGTCTCGTCATACTGGAGTAACTATCAATCAACGCGACCCTTAGGTTGTCCCAGGTTCCGATCATGATGTCAGTATCAGGATACAGGAAATCTGGCACGATGATAGTGTCTGAATATGTCCTAGGGTTACGATATACACAGGTACGTACATCAAAGTGTTGTGAACCATCTATCATTCGTTACGAGACGTTAGGACGAACGTCTGTACCCAGTTGTGATCCGGACGCGAAGTAACGATTCTAAACAAAATGAGCACAAATATATATATTAAAATAATAAATAACCGGTAACTGAAATACAGGGTGGCAAGGTACACTTGCCTGGGTCCGGCTGCTGAAGAAGGAGATCCGGTACAACGTCCAAGTCCGTAGGTCCCGTTGTACCTAGAGACGAGGCACAAGCTCAATCAATAACTATCACGAGACTGAAATAAGATGTGACACACGTCTAATCATATGTTCAAACTTATTTATAACTCACAGGGATACGAAGCTAGAGGATTGACCAAGGTTGACTCGGGGTATGTTACATCTAATCCAATTAATCATTTGTACAATATCATCAAACCCAACCTTAATCTTACTATATTCATCACGATATTCAGTTAATCAAACCCTGATCAAATCCTCAGTTTCACCTGGTCTTCATAGATATTATTATTACGTTTAATTATCGTCCTTGACTAAATTAATAATTAATCATTAAACCCTCAAACATATACAATCTTTCTCATTTCTCAATAAAAACTACTACTTAATTATGTTCATCATTATTCATCAATCCTCAATGAATGGCTATTGGTTCGATATTACACACTACTATATAAACAATCACCTGCTCCTCAATATCCATCAGTATTTCATCATCCTAATATCATTTCACAACAATTTAAACTACTCGTCATCAATATAGATACAATATGCAAATAAAATGAACAACACCCTAAGATCTCATACTTAGCACTCAATAGACCTTAAACACATTAGCATCATTCACAACCCTAGAGACCATGTAGCATATAACCGTTAATTGGCACATTAACAAGCTATTAAACCCTAAAATTTCCCATGCATAATAAACTCCCAACTCAACATATAAACATGAACTCTACTAATCTATATGCAAATAAACACAATATAACTACACAAGGGAAGGGGGATGTTCACCTTGGCGACAGGGTGGTAGTTGCTGGCCGAAGGAAGGAGCTCGACCGGGGTCAGGTGAAGATGGCGAAGGTGATGATGAAGACGAGGATGATGAAGAGGAAGTCGAAGTGGCCGTGGAGTGGTGGTGCTGGTGGTGTGTGGTGTTGGTGTTGGTGTGTGGTGGTCGTGGGGTGGTGCTGGTGGTGTGGGGTAGTGGTGTTGGTGCTGGTGGTGTTGGTGGTGTGTGGTGGTGCTGGTAGTGTGGGTGGAGCTCAGGAATGGCACAGCGGGATCGGATGTTGCAGTGGGGATGGCTAAGGGTGGTGGTGGTGGTGTCGGGCCGGAGATGGCGGCAGGCGGTTGGGTTTGCTGGAGGTGGTAGAGGTAGCAGGGAGTGTCGGCCGGTGGGGGTTGGCTGGAGCAGGGAGCTTGGCCGGTTCAGTTTGGTTTTAAATGAAGAAGGTGAAGTGGAGTATAAGGAGAAGAAGAAGAAAGGAGGAAGGAGAGAAACCTACGGTTGGGAGAAGAAGAGGGAGAGAGAAAAGGGGGGGTTCCCTAGGTGTTGGGATTAGGGCCGTCTTGGAGGAAGTGAGGGATGATGGTGATGCTTTATAGGGATGGGTGATGGGTAGTGGGTGGTGATGATCAAATCCTCATTTAAAAGAGTGGCTAGGATCTAACATGAAGGATTTTTCATACAAAGGAGAGTGAGAGAGGAGTGAGGTTGACTAGTCATTGAGTGGAGGGCTTCTTCATTTTGTTTGAACCAATGGGGTGACGACACCTAGTACAACTTTTGCAAATAAGTCCCTTAAATTTGGGTGTTTGCACAGACACATGAAATGATAAAAAATTGGTAGAGAAATTGGTGTTTGGTATTTTGTAGGGTGAGGAGGTATTGTGTGTTTTGCATGGGTTTAATTAATGGGGTATTTGGATTAAATTAGGGTTAAAATGGATTAGTCAAAGTTGGTATCCCCAATTTAATTAAAATAAAATGGCATGTGCTCTTAAATTAAATGGGGGCATATGGGGTCTCAATTGGGAGTGACACAAAGGTCATGAAAGGTGTAGGCTTGGTGTCAGTCTTGGAACCTTTAATTGGTCCGGCTTGAGTTGGTGTCTCAAAATTTATGGCAACGACACAGGTGTGCGACACAGGAATAAATATTGGATTTCGGTTACGGAAAGCTGTGCAATTAAATTAGAGCACAAGGGATTATAATTTTGAGTGACGAAAAAGTCTAGCGCCTAAATTGGCGTATCAGTAGTAGAATGCAACAATAAGTTGGAAATTATGGGCTAATGTTGGGCTCCGAATATTTCAACAACGGTAGGGCGCACCAAGGGTTTAATTAAAAAACAGACATCTGCAACCTTATCTAAACCTCAAATACCTGATGTTAAACCAAAATTTTCTAACCCATAACCCGTCTATCTATAAAAACAAATGAGGGGGTTTACGCACGGACCCTGAATCTAATAACTCCACGGGTTGGCAAAATTCACCAAAATACGTGTTCGCCGACACAAAAATCTAAAGGACTACGATGTTGTTCTTTCCAGTGACGATATCAATCATACAGAACCCGAAGGCGCTCTCTGATCTTATGACAACTTTTACTGTCTGGGTGATCATTTTGGGGCCTATCATCTTTCGCTCACAAATGTCGTCCCATGCCAACGGTGATCTACACCTTCTGCTGTATAGTGCCTCAAAGGTGCCATCTGAATACTGGATTAATAAATTTTGTTATACGATAATTCCCCTAAGTGAAGGTAATTCTCCCAAGATCTATCAAAGTCTAGGATACAGGCTCATAACATATCTTCCAGGATCTGGATGGTCCTGTCTGATTGCCCGTCTTACTCGAGGTGGTATGTAGTACTGAATCTTAACCTGGTATCCAATCTTTTATGCAAGCTTCTCCAGAAATGAGAAGTGAACCTGGTATCTCGGTCGGACACTATACTTACCGGCATGCCATATTGGCACACAATATGTTGCATATACAAATCTGCCAACTGTTCTGTAGACTGTTCCATTTTGAAGGGAAGAAAATATGCTACTTTTGTGAGTCAATCCACTATCACCCAAACTGTATCTCGACCAGTCGGGGATCTAGGTAAACCGATCACAAAATTCATGTTGATATGTTCCACTTCCACTTTAGAATAGGAAGCAACTGCAATAACCCTGTCGGTCTCTATTATTCTGCCTTCACTTGTTGAAATATCAGACATCGTGATATGAAGAATTTTATTTCCTTCTTTATTATGTTCCACCAAAAGTGTTGCTTGATATCTTGATATATTTTTGTACCTCCCGGATGAATGGAGTACTGAGAACTATGTGTTTTAGTCATAACTTCTTGTCGAATATTCATGCTTGGTGCACATAGACGGTTCCCAAACCTTAGCATTTTATCCACATGAATTGTCAACTCTTTTCGAAGATCGGATTCACATTCTGCCCGTCGCTTATGAATCTTCAGGTCATCTGCCTGAGCTATCTTGATTCTATCCACCAAAGTTGACTGGATCTGTAGACTAGCCAGCACTCCAGTATCCTGTGGAAGTACTATCTCGATTATCATCTCCCGTAAGTCTTCTAGAATGTGCTTCAGAGTGGTCAACATGAATTCTCTACCTCTTCTACTAAGTGCATCAGCTACTACATTAGCCTTGCCTGGATGGTATTAAAGTTCCACATTGTAGTCTTTTAACAACTCTAGACACCTTCTTTGTCTCATGTTTAAGTCCTTCTACATGAATATATACTTCAAACTCTTTTGATTAGTGAAAATCTCCATCCGATCGCCATATAAGTAGTGCCTCCATAGCTTAAGTACAAACACTATTGCTGCTAACTCCAAATCGTGAGTTGGATAGTTTTTTTTGTGATCCCTGAGCTGTTAAGAAGCATACACTATCACTCTCCCGTGCTGCATCAAAATACATCTAAGCCCCTTGACAGATGCATAACAATACACCACAAATCCTCCGGAGCCTGCTGGACGAGTAAGAATTGGTGTAAAGATTAACTTTTTTTTAACTCTTCAAAGTCTATCAAGCATTCTACCGACTACACAAATTTAAATTCCTTTCACGTCAACCGAAAAGGTGCCAAGATCTTAGAAAAGTCTAACATAAAGCTTCTGTAGTATCCAGCCAAGCCCAGAAAACTATGCACCTCGCCACTATCTTCGGAACTGGCCAATTCTCTGCTACATCTACCTTCTTGGTATCAACTGACACTCCTGCTCTAGAAATAATATGCCCAAGAAAGGATATGTGATCCAGCTAAAATTTATACTTATTAAGCTTCACATATAACTGGTGCTCCCTCAAAGTCTGTAGTACTATCCTGAGATGTTCTTCATGTTCCTCCTCATTACGAGAATACACAAGGATGTCATCAATAAATACTACCACAAATTAGTCTAAGTATGGCATAAAAATACGGTTCATCAAATCCATGAATACTGCTGGAGCATTAGTCAGTCCGAATGGCATAACTAAGAATTTGTAATGTCCATATCGTGACCTAAATGATGTCTTTGGTATATCCTTCTTCCGAACTCGCACCTGATGATATCATGAGCGCAGATCTATCTTGGAAAAGATACTTGCTTCGATTAATTGGTCAAATAATTCATCAATCCTGGGAAATACCGCTGGTGCTCCATGCACAACCGTGTCAATCCATCCTTTTTCTTCACCAATACCTCTGGTGCTCCCCTAGGTGATCCACTGGTTCGAATGAACTTCTGTGCCTTCAGTTCTTCCACGTGTCCATATAACTGATCAAGCTCTGATGGTGACATTGGGTATACCTTCTAGGATATTGGTTTTGTTTCTGGCATCAACTCTATACAGAACTCTACTTCTCTAACTAGGGATAATCCGGGAAGCTCGTCGAAAAAGACGTCCATGAATTCTTTAACTATTTTTGGTATCGGGTCCTTTTCCTTTGCTACTGTTGTGATTTCTTTCTTATGATGGTCTTATACTATTTTGCTAAGAACAAACTCTTCTAGACCAGGGACTTTAAACAACACTCTACTATCATGACAATCTATCGTCGCATGATTGTCTCTCAACCCGTCCATAGGGAACTCGATCAACTTCACAGGTAATAAATGCCCACATAATATGACTGGACACGCTAGGCACACCCTACTAACTTATATGATCCTATTGCCAGTGAGTATATTCAGCTTCTCTACCAATGCCTCAAACTTTAATCCAATATGTGTCATATTTTGTGCAGATATAAATGAGTGCGAAGCTCCAGAATCAAATAATGCTATGGCAAGAAAGGTTATAACAGAAATTGTAAACTCTCTCACCCAAAATTTGGCCTACTTATCATAGATAGTGAAATTAGGTCTAGTTGAATCCAATTAGAATTAGAACATGACATTTTATTTAATTATACAATATTTATATCACCTAGTGCACCTTACCGTTGCTTCGATAATTAGAGCACCTCACTAGCCATTGCCTTCCTAGAAATTTCATAACCTTGTCTTAGACAGGCCCGCCTACTATTCTGACCTTTGTATAACTTATAATTATGCTTTTTTGTGCTACATTTTAGTCGCACAACATTCATCGCAGACATTATTATTTAATTCTAAATAATTTCAACTTTGTACCCTTGTGCGTTCCAATAGAAATTGGAGACACAATCTTGATCCATTTTGTGCAACCCAATTTATGATAAAATTCTACTCTGAATCCTCTATTTCCATGACACTTGTGTCCCACCTAATTTTATCCCCATGTACTCCTAATTAATTCCAGAACACCTTGTGCAATTAATTTAATTAATTAAAACCCAATTTCCATCTTTGTGTAATTTTCCCAATTGTTGGGCGCTTTTATGGAAAATTTGTATTAAGGTGTCCACACCATTGGACAATATATGAAGAAATCTATTTTTCTCCTTCACATAATTTTTTCTCATAATTTTCGAAATGTGCAAACGCACAACATCGCCCCCTCATTTAAATCTATCCTTGCATTTAAACAATGCAAATATAGCCCACCAAACGCTCCCATAAAAGGCCAAGCCCACTCCAAGGAGGGTTGACCAAGCCTAAACTTTTAGGTCAAACACCTAAAAATCCTACATGTATAAATATCTCCTTCTCCTTTATTTTTTCCCAAAACCTAATACCCAAACCAAACTCCTAGCCGACAATACCCAACCCTCCCTGTTCATCCTCTTCCTTCAGCCTCCCCGGCTGGAGCTTCGTCGGAGACACGCCGGAGACCCAGCCGTTCTCCACCCAGCACTACCATCTCCCTCACCCTTACCCGCCTTCAACTGCTACACCACGCCGGAGCTCGACCCGCTGCTCACAGTCGAGTCCTCCACCTCTCAACCGGAGCCTCCCACGACTTTGACCCGGCCTGGCCATCTCCCCGACCACCCCGCACTCCGTCGACGACCGCTTGTACGATGCCAGAACCCACCTGTACTCGATTGAACCTCGCCGAAATCCGCTGTCCCGCCACGACGAGCAGCCTTGACTCCACTGAACCGCCATTACCGCCACCACCTCCTCTATCCCTGTCAGTTGAACACGCCCGAGCCACCCCTCGTTCACCTCCCTCGATAGTCAGCACCCCCTCTCCCTCTCTTCTCCTCCCCGTCATCCTCGCCACTCGACCGTGCACCTCCATCGTCTTCTCCGCCTCGCCTGGGCCTGGCCGGAGCAGTATCACAACGAGCCTCCTCCTCCTGGCCGGAGCAATACCGAGTCATTCTCCTTCTCATCCTCTCGTCTGAGAGCAACACACCCGAGCCTCCTCCTCCCTGTTCGACCACCTCCCCTGGCCGGACCTCCCCTCCCCTTGGCCGGACTCCATTCAGTAGCCCACAATCATCATCATCATATCAAATCATCATCATCACCATTCATTCTCAACACCTTAACCCTAATCACCCTATCATCATTTTCAAAAGATATAGGCATCAACACTCGACTAAAGACCCACTTATCAAGACAAGACCTCTAATTCCACATCTAGACCACTGCCTTTCACCTCTTGCTTGGGCACCCCTCTTTCTTTTCCTTCCTGACCTGTGAACGGCCTTCGAAAAAAAGGAATTTATCCTAGTCACCATCATCATCGTCCTCGTCATCATCATCATCCACATCATTATCCTTATCATCACCATCGTCCACATCATCATCCTCGTCATTACCATCACCCACATCATCATCCTCGTCATCACCATCATGTAATCACCATCATGATCATCACCATCATCTTCACCATGAGCATCACCATCATCATCGTCGTCGTAGTCATAATCATCGCCATCATCGTAGTTATCATCGTCAACATCGTCGTCACCGTCATCCCCGTATGCGTACCCCGAGAGGACCGATTGGATTATTTGTGTGACTTCAGGAGCAGGTTATTGATACTACGCAACTTCCTTGCCAGGCAAGTATACCTTGCCAGACAAGTATACCTTGCCAGGCAAGTATACCTTGCCTTGTTTTACTGTTTAAATTTTGTATTATTAGTTGCATATTTATTATTTTAGTATTATATAACTATACGCATCCGAGAAGACTTGGGTGCACTCAACGAAGGCGTTGACGTTAGGACTTGTGTCTGACCTAGTGTCTAGTAGACCCACCTAAAGTTTTGGAGTTATCAGTATGACTCCCCAGGCCTTGACACATTTCTGACACGTGTTGTGAGTCTCATGTAGGGCACAGACTTGCGTAATGTAAACCCCCTCAATTTTTTCTGTAGATAGTTAGAGTGGACCAGGAAAATTTTGATAGAAGATATTGAGGTTTAGAGTAGAGGATATTTACCTGGAATTTTAATCCAATTAATTTAAACCATTGGCACACCCTATCTTTGTCTAATTATTCGGAGCCCATTATCAGCCCATAAATTCCGTACAAATATTGTACACTCGACTCAACTCGCCAAATTAGGCACTGGACTTTTCTGACTGTTAAAATCAACTTTTGTGTGCTCTAAATTAATTGCGCAATATTTCCGAAAATCGTAACCCGTATTTAATTCCGTGTCGGACACCTGTGTCGTTACCCTCGATTTTAGGGTACCAACTTAACCCGTTGAGCCGGACCAACTAAAGGGTCCAAGACTGACTCCAAGCCCCCACCATTTTTGGCCTTTGCGCCGTTACCGGATTTTGACCCCGCGGGCCCCAATTAAATTAAATTCGTGGGACGCATTATCTCTATTTTAATCGGGATTTACCAACTATGTAAATTCTATTTTTATACTAAATTAATCCCAATGCCCTTCAAATTAGACCCGCGCCTAACGCGCAACGCCCCCCTCACTATGACAATTTTAAATATATTTTTCTCCACAATTTTTGCGTCATTTCATGTGTCCATGCAAATTCCCGAATTTACGGGGGCTTATTTGCGATTAACAAATTGTTGGCAACACCTCATTGGTCATGATTAATTGTAGGGTCCCAAAATGGGGTCCCAATCCCAATTCCCTCATTCCTTCATGAAGAAACAAAATTTTCCTTCATGATGAATCTCCACCACTCATTTCAAATGAGAGCATCTCCACCCTCCATCCCACACAACCCTTCCTATAAAACATCCCATCATCTCACCCTCACCTCACACTTCCCAAGCCGGCCCTAAACCCAATGCCTAGAAAATCCCCCACCCTCTCTCTCTCCTCCCTTTTTCTCCATGCAACACAAACCGAGCCTCCTCCTATTTTCTTCTTCTCCTTCTTCTCTTCTTATTCTCCTTCACTTCACTTATCCGGCCAAGAACCCTCCGGCCATCCAAGGCTCAACCCACCGACAGTTTATATTCTCCGGCGGCCTCCTGAAATCCCGCCACCCCTCCATGACTCCGGTCGAGCTGCTGCGCCACCGCCTCGAGCTGCGCCAGCTTATATTCTCTGGCCTACGAGCTGCTCCGGCGGACCTGTCCAAGCCACTGCCACCCCCCTCCAGTCCGGCGCAGCCATTCCCCACTGCACCCCGCGGCTGATCCCTCCCCGACTCCGACCTAATACCCCCGCACCGGCCTGCTGTGCTCCTGCGTCTCCTCAACAGCAGCTCCGGCGGTGCACCCATTCTCCCCCGCCTACTGACGACTGCAGTGCATCCCCGCCGACCCGACGCCGACCACCGATTGAGCAGTCCCCTGCCCTGGCAGTGCTGTGTTCTTCTCGACGACCGGCCGTGCTCCGGCGTCGACAATCTCGTCGAGGTCGATTCTTTCCCCCTCTCTATACATTTATATATTGTTATGTGTATTAGTTAGGGGTATGTTGTATAACTCAGTTGTGAAAGGTTAGTGTAATAAGGATCCTATATGAAAAGAGATATGAGATTAGGGTGTAATGTTGAGATTAGGTTTTAGATACATAAGTAATTATAATAGAATTAAAAGGTATGCATGGAATTTTAAGGTTATGAATACTTCAACTATTCATTGTTTTAGGTCATGTATTAGTATACATTGATGATGGAAATGAGATACATGAGGAGGAAGAGGTCAAAATGCCATAGGAGATTGTGGGATCTTATACCTAATGACATATGAGATATGCTCAATTGATTTAGAATATGACGCGATATTTAAAGGTTGGTAAATTATGGCAAAATACTGTGTGTTAACCTTAAGTCCATTATTTTAAGGATTCGTTGTTAATGACGAACTCGATCAAAGAATACAGATGGGAAATTGTGAACTATGCATATGTGAGAAGGGTGGAGTACTTAAATGATTGGTTATAAATAAGGTCTTAATCAATGAGTTAGTTATTTAATTGGAGGATGATAATTCAATGTACATGCTCACGTCTGTGAACACCGGAAGAAGAAAACCAGAGGATTGATCATGGCTGGAGATACTGATAAATATTTGGTAAGGTATAAGATTGAGGATTGCCCGAGGATAGTATACTGTGATTGATCGTAATGGATATAACCCTCTAGCTTAGTGTCTTCTGACTTGTAACTAAGGATTGGATCAGGGTGATTAACTGAATATCGTGATTGAGGTTGGGTTGATAAAATGATACAAAGGATTAGCTTGATTGATGTAAAGCACTAATAGTCGACCTTGGTCAATCCCCTAGTGTCTTGTCCCTGTGGGTCGTAGCTCGGACTGAGTTTAGTTGTAGATGTTTGTAGCACCCCTGTCTGTCGTAGAATAGAATATTGATTCTGGTTTGTAATTCATCTCTAGGTATTGCGGGACCTGAGGACTTGGATGCAGTATCCGATCCCCGTCATCAGCAAACGCACGCAGGCAAGTATACCTTGCCACCCTGTATTTTAGTTTACAGATATTTCTTATTTCGTTATGTACATTGTGCACGTAGTTATGTTGACGTTCGATACTTCACGTCCGGATCGCAACCGGGTGTTGACATTCGACTTATCGTCTTAGAATAAATACTAGATGCTTCATAGCACCTCGATGCACGTATCAGAGTACATCGATACCCCAGGACACACTCATACACTGTGATCGTGCCAGATTCTTGTATCCTGATACTGACATCATGACCAGAGACTGGGACGACCTTAGGGTCGCGTCTGTTGAGTTATCTTCCGTGTGTCGAGACTGTTAGAAGTTCAGGTTCAGCGCACAATCGTTGACCTCTTGGGATGGGGAAGACAGTTACTAGACGTTTGGGCTACTCTGCACGCGCTTATATATGTATATGTAGTGATCCTGTTTCATAGTATAGTGATCCTGTTTCATAGTGTAGTGGTAACACCCGTGTGTCTCTGTGCTCGGAGCTACGGTACGACCCGTGTGTCTCTGTGTTCGGAGCTGCAGTTTTATTTTGGACAGCCCACGCATCGAACATTGTCTTTAAACTGAGTCACACTAGTTGGTTATGATAGAGTACCCTGTCGTGCACTTGTACTTTCTGTTTACTTGGCATGCTATATTTCTGTACCTTGTTACGTCCCTCTGAGGACCTGGTTCCCTGCCAGTTTTGCAGCATAGACGATTTCGGAGCACTTGGAGATACGGATGGAGTGGCATATCTTGCGAGCATGGTACCAGGTACTCACATTATATCTACCGGCATTATAGTTATTTTATATTGATTATTCCTCTGCTGTTGTAGCCTAGTTTTGTAGACTCATACTTCTTCTCGAGTCTATTCGAGTTAGTGTGTTATTGGGCGGCCGACCTTAGCACATATAGCTCTTTCTTGTTTACTGTTGTACATTGTGGATTGAGACATAGAGGTTTACATTTATGGAATATCTAGATAGTGCCCTTTATATTACAGCTTATACGTATTCGAGTCAGACCAAAGTCTGGTCGAATGCGTAGCTGGCGTGTCACGTATTCCTGGTCCTACGTATTTTGGGACTGGAGCGTGACATGTTTTTGTGGTGGCCCATGCAGGTCCGATTTAAATCGTCTTGGTCACCTGACTGTGCCAAGCGAGCCTGCAAATTAGGAATAGATGTTATGATTGTTGAATAGGATCTCAATCCATAATCGATTTTAAAACTCTTTGTATGTGATTATCGCCCTTGGACTTCCACTTTGCATTCGTTCAATCTTCGTCAATATCGCTATCCTTGTTTCCCGTCCCCTATTGTTCGGGGAGACGAATGCTTGTGACTGATGATTTCCCTCCAGAAGAAGATCGAAGACCAGACGGCAGAAGACAGAATTCGTGTACCTTTCTCTGAAAATATGGTTACCTTATCAGGATAGATTGATGGGTTCCTTGGATTCTAGAACTAGTGTGGAAGGTTGGTAAGAGAGTTAGACCCAGTAGTACCCTACCCATGCTTGAGGTAACAGTGATCTTGGAAGTACTGAGAGCTAGAAGGATTGATGATCATGACCTAAAATGATTCATGGGAATACATAGCCTGATGATGGAAACTAGTGGTTGGATATGATAGCAATACTAGGAATGATATTATGGACTAAGAGGAGATAAAATTGCAAGCTCTCACTTGGATGATGATGATCTAATACCAGAAATTTTAGTATGTGCTTGGGTGACATCATTATTATAATTGCACTTTGTGACTTGGAGAGATGAATAACGAAAAGAAGAAATTCGAGGAATAGAATTTCAGGGAAAACTTTGAGGAGAAGATAATTATACATTAGGCACGGAAATTGTTCTTTTGAGGATTGATGTTGGAAACAGAACGGAAGAAATTATTTTGAGGTTTAAGACTAGACTATAACACTATCCTAGACAAGGATTGGTTGAACCAATACCACGCAATGCTTGATTGCCGTCGTGGTTGTGTCATCCTTAGACCACCGGATTACCCTGAGTTTGAGTTTCTTCAGAGAGCCTGGGAGTATGGTGCCCATCTACCTTAGGGGTATACAACGAAGGAGGTGAACCAGTGTACCACCATATTATATCAAGATTTAAGGATGTTTTTCTAGAGAATCTTTTCGGCCTGCCACCTGACAGAGAGATAGAATTTGCTATAGAGTTGACTCCAAGAGCCGAGCCAGTTAGTTTTTCGTCTTCAGACTAGCACCGATATAATTGGTTGAGTTGTAGGTCCGTCGTAAAAGGATCTCTTAGACAAGGGTTTCAGTCGGGCTAGTATTTTTCCATGGGGAGCAACCATCTTATAGTATCGAAGAAGGACGAGACGGTACGTCTGCGTATTGATTTCAGGGACGGTATGTTTGTGTATCGATTACAGGATTTAATGCAGTAACGGTAAAGAACAAGTACCCATTGCCGCACATCAAAGATTTATTTGAATCAGCTAAGTGGCGCATATGTATTTTGAAGATCGATCTCAGATCCAGCTATCATCAGATCTAGGTTCGAAGAGAGGCCATTCCTAAGGCGACATTCCGGATGTAGTATGGATACTATGAGTCTCTAGTCATGCCGTTTGGCTTAGCCAACGTGCCAGCAGTATTTATGAGCTTGAGGAATAAGGTTTTCCACCAGTACTTGGATAAGTTCGTGGTGGTGTTCATCGACGTCTTGATGTATTCCGAGGACCAGGAGAAGCACGAGAGACATCTCAAGATTGTGTTGGAAACACTGAGACATGAGAGGCTGTACGCCAAACTCAGCAAATGTGAGTTTTGCTTGGATAGAGTACCATTTCTGGGACACATAATCACTGGAGATGGACTATCAGTGGATCCAGAGAAGATAGCTGCAGTAGAGACCTGGCCTACCCCTACATCAGTTACAGAGGTTAGGAGTTTCCTCGGACTTGCCGGATATTACCGGAGGTTCGTAAAAAACTTTTCGAGGATAGCTGCGCCTATGACGCGACTGACGCGTAAAGGCGAAGAGTTTATCTGGACCAATGAGTGTCAGACGGCTTTCGATGAGCTGAAGAAGCGTCTGACATCAGCACCGATTTTTGACACTACCTTCAGGATCAGGAGGATTTGTAGTGTACAGTGATGCGTCAGGGAGCGAATTGGGATGGGTACTGATGCAACACGGCAAGGTGGTAGCCTACGCATCGAGACAGTTGAGAGTTCATGAAAAGAACTATCCGACGCACGACTTGGAGTTAGCTGCGGTGATATTTGCACTAAAGCTATGGAGACACTACCCTTATAGAGAGCGTGTTGGGATTTAAAAGGAACACAAAGGTCTGAGGTATGCCTACACACAGAAGGAACTCAACATGAGACAAAGGCATTGGCTAGAATTTATGACAGCTTATAATATCGAGTTGCAGTACTACCCTGGCAAGGCGAATATAATAGTAGATGCCTTGAGCAGGAAGCCTATGGCATATTTTTACGACTCATCGCTAGTTGTTAGAGGATTTTCAGAAACTCAGGATTGAGATTGTATTGCCAGGCATGAATGGACAGATGGTCAGTCTCGAGGTTCAGTCTACATTGATTGAGAGGGTCAAGGCAGCCTTGCCTACAGATACGAGATTTAGACGATTGCGAGATAGGATAGAGGCCGACATGCAAACAGGACTCAGGATTCATGGAGACGGAACGATGAGGTAAGGAGATCGCCTATACGTTCCGAGTGGCGAGCTACGCCAAGAGTTGATGACCGAGACTCATAGCTCAATTTATTCTATTCATTCTGGGGGTACGAAGATGTACCAAGACTTGAAGCAACAATTCTAGTAACATGGGGTGAAGAGAGAAATTGCAAGATTTGTGGTGAAGTGTTTAGTTTGTCAGCAAGTCAAGGCTGAACATCAGAGGACTGCAGGATTATTGCAGCCACTTACCATGGACTTCGTCACAGGATTTCCGTGAAGCCCTAGCGGGAAGGATGCAGTTTGGGTTATCGCAGACAGACTCACCAAGTCTGCACATTTCTGCCCTTCAGAGTTGGGCAATCCACAGAGATACTAGCTGACATGTATATGAGGCAGATAGTACGATTACATGGAGTACCTGTCAACATCGTATCGGATCGTGATTCCAGATTCACGTCATATTTTTGGCGGAGTATGCAGGAGAGCCTAGGAACTCGTCTCAAGTTCAGCACTGCGTATCATCCACAGACTGATGGACAGTCAGAGCGCACGATACAGATATTAGAGGATATGTTACGAGCGTGCATGATTGATTTTTGAGGATCTTAGGAGGACCATCTACACTTGGTGGAATTCTCCTACAATAATAGTTACCAGGCCAGCATACAGATGGCACCCTATGAGGCACTATACGGCAGGAAATGTAGGTCGCCAGTTTGTTGGAGTGACGTGGGAGAGCGTCAGATACTTGGTCCAGAATTGGTGACACAGCCAGTAGAGAAGGTCAAACAGATTCAGAGACACCTGCACGCAGCACAGGACAGACAGAAACACTGGGCAGATGCGCACCGCAGACCATTGGAGTTCAAGGAGGGTGACCACGTATTTTTGAGGATATCGCCCACTCGTGGTATCATCAGATTCGGAGGCAGAGGCAAGCTGAGTCCGAGGTATATCGGACCTTTTGACATTTTGAAACGAGTTGGCGAAGTGGCTTACCGTCTCGCATTACCTCCATCATTAGAGGGAGTACATGACGAATTTCACGTATCGCAACTGAGGAGGTATATCGCAGACCCTAGCCACGTACTTGATCATTCGGAGATTACAGTCGGGCCCAGTCTGTCTTACGTAGAGCAGCCAGTTGAGATTCTCGATCGCAGCGAGAAGACTTTGAGAGAGCAGACAATTCGACTGGTCAGAGTGGCATGGAAGCACCATTCACCAGGCGAGTCTACTTGGGAGCGCGAGGATTCTATTAGGAAGCGATTCCCGTACTTATTTGAGGAGCAAGGTACGAATTTACGTACGGCATTTAATTATTAGTTATTTTAAAATTCGGTTAGATATTATCGTGCTTTACTTTTAATTTCGGGGACGAAATTTTTCTAAGTTGGGAAGAATGTAAACTCCCTCAATTTTTTCTGTAGATAGTTAGAGTGGACCAGGAAAATTTTGATAGAAGATATTGAGGTTTAGAGTAGAGGATATTTACCTGGAATTTTAATCCAATTAATTTAAACCATTGGCACACCTTATCTTTGTCTAATTATTCGGAGCCCATTATCAGCCCATAAATTCCGTACAAATATTGTACACTCGACTCAACTCGCCAAATTAGGCACTGGACTTTTCTGACTGTTAAAATCAACTTTTGTGTGCTCTAAATTAATTGCGCAATATTTCCGAAAATCGTAACTCGTATTTAATTCCGTGTCGGACACCTGCGTTACCCTCGATTTTAGGGTACCAACTTAACCCGTTGAGCCGGACCAACTAAAGGGTCCAAGACTGACTCCAAGCCCCCACCATTTTTAGCCTTTGCGCCCTTACCGGATTTTGATCCCGCGGGCCCCAATTAAATTAAATTCGCGGGACGCGTTATCTCTATTTTAATCGGGATTTACCAACTATGTAAATTCTATTTTTATACTAAATTAATCCCAATGCCCTTCAAATTAGACCCGCACCTAACGCGCAACGCCCCCCTCACTATGACAATTTTAAATATATTTTTCTCCACAATTTTTGCGTCATTTCATGTGTCCATGCAAATTCCCGAATTTACGGGGGCTTATTTGCGATTAACAAATTGTTGGCAACACCTCATTGGTCATGATTAATTGTAGGGTCCCAAAATGGGGTCCCAATCCCAATTCTCTCATTCCTTCATGAAGAAACAAATTTTTCCTTCATGATGAATCTCCACCACTCATTTTAAATGAGAGCATCTCCACCCTCCATCCCACACAACCCTTCCTATAAAACATCCCATCATCTCACCCTCACCTCACACTTCCCAAGCCGGCCCTAAACCCAATGCCTAGAAAATCCCCCACCCTCTCTCTCTCTCCTCCCTTCTTCTCCATGCAACACAAACCGAGCCTCCTCCTATTTTCTTCTTCTCCTTCTTCTCTTCTTATTCTCCTTCACTTCACTTATCCGGCCAAGAACCCTCCGGCCATCCAAGGCTCAACCCACCGACAGTTTATATTCTCCGGCGGCCTCCTGAAATCCCGCCACCCCTCCATGACTCCGGCCGAGCTGCTGCGCCACCGCCTCGAGCTGTGCCAGATTATATTCTCTGGCCCACGAGCTGCTCCGGCGGACCTGTCCAAGCCACTGCCACCCCCCTCCAGTCCGGCGCAGCCATTCCCCACTGCACCCCGCGGCTGATCCCTCCCCGACTCCGGCCTAATACCCCCGTGCCGGCCTGCTGTGCTCCGACGTCTCCTCCACAGCAGCTCCGGCGGTGCACCCATTCTCCCCCGCCTACTGACGACTGCAGTGCATCCCCGCCGACCCGACGCCGACCACCGACTGAGCAGTCCCCTGCCCCGGCAGTGCTGTGTTCTTCTCGACGATCGGCCGTGCTCCGGCGTCGACAATCTCGTCGAGGTCGATTCTTTCCCCCTCTCTATACATTTATATATTGTTATGTGTATTAGTTAGGGGTATGTTGTATAACTCAGTTGTGAAAGGTTAGTGTAATAAGGATCCTATATGAAAAGAGATATGAGATTAGGGTGTAATGTTGAGATTAGGTTTTACTTACATAAGTAATTATAATGGAATTAAAAGGTATGCATGGAATTTTAAGGTTATGAATACTTCAACTATTCATTGTTTTAGGTCATGTATTAGTATACATTGATGATGGAAATGAGATACATGAGGAGGAAGAGGTCAAAATGCCATAGGAGATTGTGGGATCTTATACCTAATGACATATGAGATATGCTCAATTGATTTAGAATATGATGCGATATTTAAAGGTTGGTAAATTATGGCAAAATACTGTGTGTTAACCTTAAGTCCATTATTTTAAGGATTCGTTGTTAATGACGAACTCGATCAAAGAATACAGATGGGAAATTATGAACTATGCATATGTGAGAAGGGTGGAGTACTTAAATGATTGGTTATAAATAAGGTCTTAATCAATGAGTTAGTTATTTAATTGGAGGATGATAATTCAATGTACATGCTCACGTCTGTGAACACCGGAAGAAGAAAACCAGAGGAAAGATCATGGCTGGAGATACTGATAAATACTTTGGTAAGGTATAAGATTGAGGATTGCCCGAGGATAGTATACTGTGATTGATCGTAATGGATATAACCCTCTAGCTTAGTGTCTTCTGACTTGTAACTGAGGATTGGATCAGGGTGATTAACTGATTATCGTGATTGAGGTTGGGTTGATAAAATGATACAAAGGATTAGCTTGATTGATGTAAAGCACCAATAGTCGACCTTGGTCAATCCCCTAGTGTCTTGTCCCTGTGGGTCGTAGCTCGGACTGAGTTTAGTTGTAGATGTTTGTAGCACCCCTGTCTGTCGTAGAATAGAATATTGATTCTGGTTTGTAATTCATCTCTAGGTATTGCGGGACCTGAGGACTTGGACGCAGTACCCGATCCCCGTCATCAGCAAACGCACGCAGGCAAGTGTACCTTGCCACCCTGTATTTCAGTTTACAGATATTTCTTGTTTCGTTATGTACATTGTGCACGTAGTTATGTTGACGTTCGATACTTCACGTCCGGATCGCAACCGGGTGTTGACATTCGACTTATCATCTTAGAATAAATACTAGATGCTTCATAGCACCTCGATGCACGTACCAGAGTATATTGATACCCCAGGACACACTCATACACTGTAATCGTGCCAGATTCCTGTATCCTGATACTGACATCATGACCAGAGACTGGGACGACCTTAGGGTTGCGTCTGTTGAGTTATCTTCCGTGTGTCGAGACTGTTAGAGGTTCAGGTTCAGCGCACAATCGTTGACCGCTTGGGATGGGGAAGACAGTTACTAGACGTTTGGGCTACTCTGCACGTGCTTATATATGTATATGTAGTGATCCTGTTTCATAGTGTAGTGATCCTGTTTCATAGTGTAGTGGTAACACCCGTGTGTCTCTGTGCTCGGAGCTACGGTACGACCCGTGTGTCTCTGTGTTCGGAGCTGCAGTTTTATTTTGGACAGCCCACGCGTCGAACATTGTCTTTAAACTGAGTCACACTAGTTGGTTATGATAGAGTACCCTGTCGTGCACTTGTACTTTCTGTTTACTTGGCATGCTATATTTCTGTACCTTGTTACGTCCCTCTGAGGACCTGGTTCCCTGCCAGTTTTGCAGCATAGACGATTTCGGAGCACTTGGAGATACGGATGGAGTGGCATATCTTGCGAGCATGGTACCAGGTACTCACATTATATCTACCGGTATTATATTTATTTTACATTGATTATTCCTCTGCTGTTGTAGCCTAGTTTTGTAGACTCATACTTCTTCTCGAGTCTATTCAAGTTAGTGTGTTATTGGGCGGCCGACCTTAGCACATATAGCTCTTTCTTGTTTACTGTTGTACATTATGGATTGAGACATAGAGGTTTACATTTATGGAATATCTAGATAGTGCCCTTTATATTACAGCTTATACGTATTCGAGTCAGACCAGAGCCTGGTCGAATGCGTAGCTGGCGTGTCACGTATTCCTGGTCCTACGTATTTTGGGACTGGGACATGACACATATGCAGTTGGCTACCTGTACGTGTAGGTCGTACGACGGATAGGGTATAACTGCTAATAGTGATGCATGTTAGAAGACTTAGCAGTTTTTAGTAGTCGGAGCATAGACTATTGTAGTACGAAGGTCCAATCCTTGTCCTTGTTTGGTTGTAAGGTTGGACTATTGTTCTAACGATAGACTATAAGCCAGAGTTACGGTATCGATACTTGCACTCCGTCTCGGTGTAGTAGCTACAACGTGTTGTGGATACAACATGCATAGATCATTGGACGGGGAAGACAATTAGTAGGCATACGGGACAAACAATTGGCTGCGGTAGTTTCAGAGTAAACTGCGGGGCCGTAAGCCTCAGTGTTACCCGGTTATGGGCCAGTGTTACCCGGTTATGGGCGTATATGCTTGTCGATACATCCCACAGAGGTTACTAGCTGCGCTCTATCATGATCGGTGATGTAGTCAGCATATACTCTTGGCATCCAGTTTACAGCTAATGTCAGGAACTAGCCTCTGGCTCGACGCTACACTTTATACCTTTCACCTACCCATACGTACCAAGGTTGTCTTCAAAGTGCATTTCACTTAGCTGGTTAGTTCACCATCGAGTTTTTACAGTATTTACTTTATGGCATGCTTCTATGTATCTTGTTATGTCCCTCTGAGGACCTGGTCCCTTTCAAGGTGTAGATGTTCATGTGTATTCGCAAGAGCGCAGATCCGGACTTGCTACGTATATTTCGAGGAGGTCTTCTCTTCGAGCTTCATGATTGTTAGATACTGTACTCAGGCTGAGACTACTACAAACTCTGTATCGGAGAGCCGGTAGCAGTAATATCACGTAATGTGCCTAGCTCTGATGTAGAGTCTACGGCCTCATAATAATAAATATATATATATATATAATCAGCCTGTAGCCTGTGTGTCTCTTCCCACCCAATATAATCACACGTCTCATGTCCACAACGTCTCATGTCCATAACACACAAGATCATGACCTCTAACTAATGCAACGAGTCCTAATGATAGCTAAGCATATGCAATATATATGTCACAAATCCTGTAACCTATACAGAATCACCATAAATAACTCAGAAAGATTCTGTCATATAAATAGTATCAAGTGTCCTATGGTATGACGTACTTGATAATACAAGCACGAAAATATATAGGATCGTAATATCAATTCTCTATGTGACGTTATACGACTCCGCGTACGGCGTCGACACCCGAATCTTATTCGAACGCTAAGCAACGTCTCACGGTCCTAGGTTGAACAGATACATCACATAAATAAATTAAGAGATTAATATGGAGCAAGTACTGCAAAGTTGGCAAGGTATACTTGCCTGGGGTTTGGCTTCCAACTGTTGCTCCGGTATCCGGGAGATCTTCAAGTACTCCTCCGGTTGCTGAAATAAATACTACCATCATATTCAGAAGATATGAAATAGCTAGGATTGCTTATCCATAAGTCTAATTTGGACACAGGGGCAAAATTGATAGTTTCTGGTCAAAGCGGGGTTAGGGTTAGGGTTAGGGTTAGGGTTATGTGGCCCACTTCGCACCGAAAAATATGTCAGAGACAAAGTTCTTCAAATTCGTCAAACTTAGTGTCTACAAGTTCAGAATGATGATACGAACCCAACAGAATGTCTAGAACTAGATTCCGATGAGCCGATCACAAAATTGCCCGTCAAGTGGAGCCGTGGGGCCCACGATACGGGATTTTGTCAACGTTCTCAGAATCGACCCAAACTTGGGTCACAGGAACAGCATAACGCTACAAATCTGATGGCATAAGTTTCGTTTCAAAACGACAAGCACATACGAAGTTACAACGAGTTTCAGAACATGGTCGATACGGGGCAATTTCGACGGATATGCGTTGATTCTGGTGTGCACGCATATCCAAATCAACTTTCGCGAAATACCACACGTTCGTATTAATAATGCGCACCTTTTGGTAAAATTCGCACACGTCCAAGTCACCTCGTTTAGCGGGGCGCACCCAGTTCTAAAAAAATTCAGGGTTTTAAATAACCAAGTTTTTGGTCGATTTTACCCGCGAATAAATTACAAATTACAGCACAATAAATTAAACTAAAACAGGGTTTTAAAACTTGGTTATATGGTCTAAATTATTATTCAAGTAAATTTCAGATTTATTACACAGGTTGGTCTTAAAACGGCCGTGAACTTGTGAGTTCGGGCCAGTTTCTGATTTACAGAAATTGGATAAATTTTCTTGTTTTTGTGTTACGATTTACGACCGACACATGACACGATACGTCGAACTGATTGCACGGGTTTCGAGAGGGTCACGCGGTCTACGCGTAGGATTCGACAGAATGAAATACAGATCTATGTACAGAGAGTTACGCGTGCGGGAAGACGGGTACCTTGATGTTGTTTGTGACAGGACGGCGCGACGAGGCATAGCGGCGGCGACGGTTGCTGCTCGGTCGTTGGTCGTCGCTGGAGTCGCCGGGGAGGTCGGGGTCAGCCGGAGGATGGTCACCGGAGTCTCAGGTGGCGGTTGCAGGGGTCGGCTCGGTCGAAGTCGGCCGGTGGTGTTGATGGAGGATGATGGCGGTGGCGGTGGTATGGGGTTGAAGTGGTGGTGGCAGCGGGGTGATGGTGGAGAGGGGTTCGTTGGGGTTGCTGGAGGAGAGGTCGGTGGCGGCCGAGAGTGGCGGAGAGGGGTGGCTGGGGAGGCTGTGATGGTGATGGTGGAGAGGAGTTTAAATAGGAGGAGGGTGGTCAGCGGTTACTGGAAGGTGGAGATGAACGGCCGTGGGGAGGTAACGGCCGACGGTTACGGTTAGGGGCGGCGCAGAGGCGAAACGGCCGGCGGGTGAAACGCGGGGGAATGGTCGAAGGTTAAGGAAGTCAGAGCGGCGGGGGAATTAGAATGGTTACTATAGCAGTTACTGTGCAGAAATGGGTCGGTTTGGATGCGGGTACGGGTCCAGATCCGACCCGATCCAATAGGGTTTGGGTTGGTTTGGTTTATTTAGGTTGGTCTGGTTCGATTTAGGTTGGTTTAAACCGGTTTATTTTAGTTTTATTAAAAATAATGTTTTTGGGTATTTAAAAATAGTTTTTGGGTCCAATAAATTCTAAAAAAATTATACTATGGCTAATTATTTATTTTACACTCAAAAATATTATTTTCATAATATTTTAATATTTAATAAAATCACAAAATTTATTTAATAATAGAAAATATTTATTTTAATTAGTTAAAAATTCCAGAAAATCCCAAAAATTTATTTTTAAATTCTAAAAAATCTGTATGGTTACAATCTAGCCTCCTTAAGAGGATTGCGTCCTCACAATCAAAGAATTTACTACTAAGAAAAATTATACATGGTTACCTATAAGAAATGCTTAGGTCATACATGTATCCTCAATAGGTGAGAAAAACGATGGCGTATGATATCCTCTCGTTCCCTAGTAGATTCTCTGGGGGAGTGATATTTCCAAGCTACTCGAGCCAGTCTAATCGTCTGACCTTGTAATATCTTCTCACTGATGTCGAGTATCCCAACTGGCTGCTCTTCATATCTCAAGCTAGGGCCCACTGCAATCTCAGAATGATTGACTATGTGGCTTGGGTCAGTCACATACCTCCTCAGCTGTGAGACATGGAATACATCATGCACTCCCTCTAAAGATGGGGGTAATGCAAGATGATACGCCACCTCACCAATACGCTCTAAAATATCAAATGGCCTAATGTACCTCGGGCTCAGTTTGCTTCTGCTCCCAAATCGAATAGTACCTCGAGTAGGTAAAATTCTCAAGAATACGTGATCTCCTTCCTTGAACTCCAAAGGTCGTCGATGTATGTCAGCCCAATGCTTTTGTCTATCCTGAGCTGCACGAAGATGATTCTGAATTTGCTTCACCTTCTCAACTGTCTGCATCACTAACTCTGGACCCAGTATCTGACGCTCGCCAACGTCACTCCAACATATCAGTGATCAGCACTTCCTTTCATACAAAGCCTCGAATGGTGCCATCTGGATGCTCGCTTGGTAGCTGTTATTGTAAGAGAACTCCACTAAGTGTAAATGGTCTTCCCAAGACCCTCCAAAGTCTAACATACACGATCGCAGCATATCCTCCAGGATCTGAATCGTGCGCTTCGACTGACCATCTGTCTGTGGATGGTAAGCAGTGCTGAACTTAAGTCGGGTGCCAAGACTCTCTTGCATGCTTCACCAAAAATAGGATATAAATCTTGAGTCACGATCTGACACAATATTAACTAGTACTCTATGTAATCTTATGATCTGTCGTATGTACATGTCGACTAGAAATTCCGTGGACGGTCTAACTCTAAACGACAAGAAATGTGCTAATTTAGTGAGTCAATCCACAATAACCCATACTGCATCTTTTCCACTAGGGCTTCTTGAAAATCCTGTAATAAAATCCATAGTGATATATTCCCACTTCCATTTGGGTATGGAAAGCGGCTATAGCATACCAGCAGTTCTCTGATGTTCGGCCTTAACTTGCTGACAGACCAAACATTTTGCCAAATACCGTGCAATCTCTCTCTTCATCCTATGCCACCAATAATACTGTCTCAAATCTCGGTACATCTTTGTTCCTCCCGGATGAATAGAGTACATGGAGCTATGTGCTTCAGACATCAACTCATGTCTCAATTCTCCATTCAGAACATATAGGCAATTTCCCCACCTTAATATCCCATCCTCATGGATTCGAAGTCCAATCTGCATGCCAGCTTCCATCTTCTCTTTAAGTCTTCGAAATCTAGCATCTGTGGGTAATGTCGCCTTAATCCTTTCTACTAGTGATGACTTAACTTCAAGATTCACCAACAAGACACTTTGTCTAGGAAAAATAATCTCTATCTTGAGCTCCTGTAGATCCTCTAATAGCTGGGGCTGCATCGTCAAGAAATAAGCCGTAGGCTTCCTGCTGAGTGCGTCTGCTATGACATTCATCTTGCCCGGATGGTACTGCAGATCTATATCAAAGTCGACCATCAACTCAAGCCAATGTCTATGTCTCATATTGAGCTCTTTCTGAGTATATACATACTTCAGACTCTTGTGAACAGTAAAGATTTCTACCTTCTCTCCATAAAGATAGTGCTTCCATATCTTTAGTGCAAATATTACTACAGCTAGCTCAAGATCGTGCGTCGGATAGTTCTTCTCATGGACCTTCAGCTGTCTCGATACATAAGCGATAACTTTGCCATGTTGCATCAAAATACATCATAGTCCACTGCTTGACGCATCACTATAAACAACAAAGCCTCCTGATCCTGAAGGAAGAGTCAAGACCGGTGCTGTTGTTAATCGCCTCTTCAACTCTTCAAAGGCCTTCTGACAATATTCTGTCCATACAAACTCCTGGTCCTTACGTGTCAACCGCGTCATAGGCTCCACAATCCTTGAGAAAATTTCTACGAACCTCCGGTAGTATCCAGCAAGTCCGAGTAAATTTCTCACTTTCGTAACTGATGTAGGTGAAAGCCAAGTTTCTATTGCAGCAACCTTCTCTGGATCAACTGAAAGTCCTTCTCCTGAGATGATATCCCAGGAAAGGCACCTTATCCATACAAAACTCATATTTACTGAGTTTGGCATACATCTTCTCCTGTCTCAGCGTCTCTAGCACGATTCTGAGATGCTCCTCGTGCTCTTCGTGGCTCTTGGAATATATTAAGATGTCATCAATAAACACAACTATGAACTTATCCAAGTACTGATGAAAAACTCTGTTCATCAAACTCATGAACACAGCTGGCGTGTTGGTTAAACCAAACGACATAACTAAGAACTCATAGTGTCCATACTTGGTCCTGAAGGCTGTCTTCGGTATATCCTCCTTCCTCACTCTAATCTGGTGATAACCGGACCTAAGATCAATCTTTGAGAATACCCTAGCACCACTCAACTGATCGAATAGGTCGTCAATGCGTAGCAAGGGATACCGGTTCTTAATGGTTACAGTATTCAGTGCCCTATAGTCAATACACAGGCGTACCATCCCATCCTTCTTCGGCACAAATAGTATGGGTGCTCCCCATGGTGAAATACTGGGTCGAATAAAACCCTTCTCTAGAAGATCATCAACTTGCTCCTTCAATTCTACCAACACCTTAGGTGCTAGCCGGTACACTGATGAAGTGATAGGCTTCGCTCTTGGATTCAAGTCTATTGTGAATTCTATTTCTCGATCAGGTGGTAAACCTGGAAGTTCATTAGGGAATACATCCACAAACTCTGATATAACTCTTGGGTAACCTAACTCCCCTTCTACAGATAGTACCCTAAGTGTAGGCTGAACACCTTGCTCTATAGCTCCCCGAAGAAACTCAAACTCTGGATGTCCAGGCAGTCTAAATATAACCCATCCAAGCCGGCAATCTAGGGTCGCATGGTACTGACTTAACCAGTCCATACTAAGTACAATATCATAATTCGGCATGGAAAATATCAGAAATTGAGCTTACATCTCTCTTCCACAGACTACTACCGAACAAGATCTACATATGTCCCTAACTGGGATAATTTTACCTCCCGTAAGAATTCTCTTAGTCTGCGGAAGGGGTGCAGTAGCTACTCTATGTGTGGTTATAAAGCTAGCAGCTATGAATGAATGCGATGCTCCAGAATCAAATAAAGCTACAGCAGGTAATGAAGCTACTAATATAGTACCTGTTATAACCTCTCCTGCAGTAGCTTTCTTTTCAATAGCCAATACAAATACCTATCCTCGTCCCTGAGCTGGACCTCTCTGCTGACGAGCCTGCTGGAATAGTGCTTCCTGTGGTACCAAAGGTGGTCTGACTCCTCCAACTTCCATTTGTGGTGCTCCCAATGCTGGATAAGCTGGCCTCGGTGCTGGTAAAGCTGGTCGATCTACCATTGGTGCTCCCTCTCGGTGCTCAGAGCAGTCCTTGGCTGGATGTTGGTTAGACCCGTAAATCAGGCATAGTCCCAACTTGTGTCTGTACTTCCTCTCAATATGGCCTACCTTGCCATAGTAGTGACAAGTAGGAAGGGATAGGGCTCTTGGTGCTGCTTTCTGAGGTAGATTCCTCTGGGATCGCTTTGCAGACTCCCCGTGTGGTGCTCGGGCTGGTGCTGATGTGAATGGTCTCTTCAGGATGGACTCTCTCCTGGTGACGCGCTCTATGCGTCGTGCTGCAGCAAGGACGTCTGTGTATGATGTAGGTGCAACAGATCCGATCAATCTCTGGAGCTCAAACCTGAGTCCGTCGAAGAACTTCTCTGCCTTCCCTTCTTCTGTCAGAATTAGAGTAGGGGCAAAGCGACTCAGTCGAATGAACTCCGCATTGTACTCTTCCACTGTCATATTGCCTTGAATGAGGCGGTTGAACTTGTCTCGAAGCTCCGATCGAGCAATAGCTGGAATATACATCTCCTGGAAGAGTGTAGAGAACTCTTCCTAAGTGACTCGGTCCTGTCCGAGCTCTCTCTCTTCAGATAGCTACCAATGGTGCACATTGTCCGTCAACTGCATCCTGACGGCAGTCATCCATCGCTCTTTTGGAAGCTCAACTGCTTCCAGTTGGTGTTATGTGTTTGTGAGCCACTCATGAACTTCAGTGGGCTCCTCCTTGCCAGAAAAGGTACGGGGCTTCAGCTGGCGGAAATCAGTGATAGATCCCGCCGATGGTCGCCTAGCTGGTGGGTTCGCCTACTCCAGTGCGATTACTAGGCTGTTCCTTAAATTCTCCGTCTCATGACGCTGAGCCTCTTGTTGAACCTGCTGTTGGGCTTGCATTATTGCGTAAAACATTTGAAATATCTGTTGCCCGTCTATAGCTTACCCTGGTAGAAAAACAGGAATTGGTGGAGTGAACTGCGGTGGTGGTGGGATATCATCACGCTAAAATCTTGAGGTATGCTGGCCCGCTTGATTGCTTTGAGATGATTGTCCTCTATTTACTGGTATCACTCCATCATTATAGGTGACCACAGCACCTTGTGGTGTACCTAAGGGATTTTTGTCACCGGTTCTTGGATATATTATTCTGCATTGAAAGTAAACTATGAGAACGCACAGAGAAATCAAAACATGATGCAAATCAAGAAATTTATTCGAATCTGATATAAAGATCAAGAATGATTCAAATTAAATGGATGAGATCCTATAACTTATCCTATCCTTATCGCAGACTTGCTCGGTCCCTTAGTTGAAATTGAAGCAATTAGTCATAGATCTGCATGGGCCACCATAAAAACTATATCACGCTCCAGTCCCAAAATACCGAGGGACTAGACACGTGGCAATGGCCAGCAGCACACTCTAATGGGCAAACCTAATTTAATGGACCCATCAAGGTGTACTTAAGCTGTAAAACAACAATAAAGGTCTACTAAATATGTCATATTCTAATCTAATCCACGAAAGATAAATACGATCAATATCAGCATAATGAAATATAAACCAACATCAAGTCTCAATAAAGTATCTCGGAGAACAACCCGATAATAAGTCTTATACAGCAGTTCAATCGACAAGAAATTAAAGAGTCTAACAACAGAAAATGTTGAGTATAGATAAAGCAGATACTCAGGAGAAATTCTCGGCCATCACCTCGTCCTCCAGTATCGGTATTGCTCCTGCTTCTGCTTCTGCTTCTGCTCCTGTCCCGTATACCTCGGGATAGATCTCCTCAACTATACTTGGGGACATAATCCGGATTCCAGGTCCTCAGGGGACATAACAAGGTACAAGAATAACTCAAGCCAAAATAAATGTAGTACAATAATAAATGAATCGATAAGGTAAACTATGTAACCAGCTATGTGATATGCAAGTGAGAGCATCACTAGTACTCAGGCTGAGACCACTACAAGCTCTGTGTCGGGGAGCCGGTAGCAGTAATATCACGTAATGTGCCTAGCTCTGATGAAGAGTCTACGGCCTCACAATAATAAATAAATAAATAAATAAATATATATATATATATATATATATAATCAGCCTGTAGCCTGTGTGTCTCTCCCCACCCAATGTAATTACACGTCTCATGTCCACGACGTCTCATGTCCATAATACGCAAGATCATGACCTCTAACTAATACAGTGAGTCATAATGATAGCTAAGCATATGCAATATCTATGTCACAAATCCTGTAACCTATACAGAATCACCATGAATAACTCAGGAAGATTCTGTCACATGAATAGTGTCAAGTGTCCTATGATATGACGTACTTGATAATGCAAGCACAAAAATATATAGGATCGTAATATCAATTCTCTATGTGACGTTACACGACTCCGCGTACGGCGTCGACACCCGAATCTTATTCAGACGCTAAGCAACGTCTCACGGTCCTAGGTTGAACAGATACATCACATAAATAAATCAAGAGATTAATATAAAGCAAGTATTGCAAAGTTGGCAAGGTATACTTGCTTGGGGTTTGGTTTCCAACTATTGCTCCGGTATCCGGGGGATCTTCAAGTACTCCTCCGGTTGCTGAAATAAACATTACCATCATATTCAAAAGATATTAAATATCTAGGATTGCTTATCCATAAGTCCAATTTGGACACAGGGGCAAAATTGACAGTTTCTGGTCAAAGCGGGTCCACATATGGCCCGTTTCGCACCGAAAAATGTGTCAGAGACAAAGTTATTCAAATTAATCAAACTTAGTGTCTACAAGTCCAGAACGATAATACGAACCCAACGGAATATCCAGAACTATATTCTGATGAGCCGATCACAAAATCGCCCTTCAAGTGGAGCCGTGGGGCCCACGATACGGGATTTTGTCAACATTCTCAGAATGGACCCAAACTTGGGTCACAGGACCAGCATAACGCTACGAATCCGACGGCATAAGTTTTGTTTCAAAACGACAAGCACACACGAAGTTACAATGAGTTTCAGAACATGGCCGATATGGGACGATTTTGATGGATACGCGTTGATTCCGGTGTGCACGCACATCCAAATCAACATTCGTGAAATCTTACACGTCCGTATTAAAGATGCGCACCTTTCGGTGAAATTTGCACATGTCTAAGTCGCCTCGTTTAGCGGGGGGCACCCAGTTCCGAAAATTTTTAGGGTTTTAAATAACCAAGTTTTTGGTCGATTTCACCCGCAAATAAATTATAAATTACAACACAATAAATTAAACTAAAATAGGATTTTAAAACTTGGTTATATGGTTTAAATTACTGTTCAAGTGAATTTTAGATTTATTACACAAGTTGGTCGTAAAACGGACGTGAACTTGTGAGTTTGGGCCAGTTTCTGATTTACAGAAATTGGATAAATTTTCCTGTTTTGTGTCACGATTTGCGACCGACACAGGACACGATACGTCAAACTGATTGCACGGATTTCGAAAGGGTCACGCGGTCTACACATAGGATTTGACAGAACGAAATATGGATCTATATACAAGAGTTACGCGTGCAGAAAACGGGTACCTTAATACTGATTGTGACAGGACGGCGTGGCGAGGCACAGCGGTGGCGGCGGTTGCTGCTCGGTCGTTGATCGTTGCTGGAGTCGTCGGGGAGGTCGGGTCGGCCGGAGGATGGTCGCTGGAGTCTCAGGTGGCGGTTGCCGGGGTCGGCTGCGTCAAAGTCGGCCGGTGGTGTTGATGGAGGATGATGGCGGTGGCGGTAGTATGGGGTTGAAGTGGTGGTGGCAGTAGAGTGATGGCGGAGAGGGGTTCGTTGGGGTTGCCGGAGGAGAGGTTGGTGGCGGCCGAGAGTGGCAGAGAGGGGTGGCTGGGGAGGCTGTGATGGTGATGGTGGTGGTGGAGAGGAGTTTAAATAGGAGGAGGGTGGTCGGCGGTTACTGGAAGGTGGAGATGAACGAGCGCGGGGAGGTAACGACCGACGGTTATGTTAGGGGCGACACGGCGGCGACACGGCCGGCGGGTGAAACACGGGGGAACTGTCGACGGTTAAGGAAGTCGAAACGACGGGGGAATTTGAATGGTTACTGTAGCAGTTACTGTGCAGAAACGGGTCGGGTTTGGATGTGGGTACGGGTCCAGATCCGACCCGATCCAATAGGGTTTGGGTTGGGTCGGTTTGGTTTATTTAGGTTGGTCTGGTTCGGTTCAGGTTGGTTTAAACCGGTTTATTTTGGTTTTATTAAAAATAATATTTTTGGGTATTTAAAAATAGTTTTTTGGTCCAACAAATTCCAAAAAAATTACACTATGAATAATTATTTATTTTACACTCAAAAATATTATTTTTATAATATTTTAATATTTAATAAAATCACAAAATTTATTTAATACCAAAAAATATTTATTTTAGTTAGTTAAAAATTCCAGAAAATCCCAAAAATTTATTTTTAAATTCTGAAAAATCCGGGTGGTTACACCAGCACCTGCGAATAAGCAAACTGTTGATGGGTCAACACTTTGGAGAAATTACTGGTGAGCATAAAATCAACGAACATAAGCAACATTCACTAAAACAAATACTAAGTAATTATGTTATAAAATATTTTATTACTAGTGATCTTTCTAGTTTTACCTAGGTTTGTTACATGCAGTACGGGAACGGAGTCATATTACTTCTTTTTAAAAACATCTTTGAAATCAGAGTTCAGTTCTATACAACCAAGTATACAAGGCAAGCAGTTCAAGCATGATGTGCCGATTCTTATACAATCAGGGTATGCACAGCGTGTCTCATGAGCTATACTCAAAGACTCTAGGGACAATGCAACATCTAGTGGACTATTCATTTATACTACAAGGCGATCATCATATTCAAACAAGCATGTAAGTCTAGGTGCGATGCAAGACAATAAGCCAAAAATAACATATCACTTACATAGTGATTCTTATCCCTTGTCGAACGGTTATCCCTACAATAGACATACAAGTTAGCAATATTGCATATATGAATAAGATTTTATTTCCTGTCTGTCTTTGCATCAAACGGTTAGGTATGCAAGAAGGCTAGCCTAGCATGCGCCCTAACTATATGATGGCCCTCGAGTGTGGATCCCCAGGATTAGCAATTAGGACGTACAAGCCCTTCTCACTAATAATGGATCGACTAATAGCTGTTGAGGCACATGGTTGCTATGCACTAAAATACGCTCAAAATAGAAGCCGGGACTCATGGTTCAGCACTACACTAAAATCCACACCCCCTAATCGTGAGGATTCCAAGCCTCAGGATGTTCAATTAGTCTCTCCTAGGATAAACGGTTCCCAGTGCCCCAGGACACCGTTAGAGAGATCCGATACCTTGTGCACAAGTTGTCAGACCAATGCATGAATACAATTCTATCAGATAAAGACTATATGATGCACATGTCCATGAACAAGCAAACATTTAATCAAGCGATAGAGCCAGAGCTCTCAATTCTCTTCTTTTCAATCAATTCGATAGGTTCAATCATTTTGATAGGTCCAATCTTCTTTTTCTTAATCAATCGATAGGTTCAATAGCATCAATAGAAGTTATTCAAACAGTTCTATCTTTAGCAATTCGATATAAGGAAATAGGCAAGCAAATATATTATAAGCGTGTACGATAATGATTCTATAAATCTAGCATGCAATTTCTATCTCTTTCAGTATTATAGGGAACATGCAGAATCTTTATCTAAGCAAGCATGGTAGTAGTTCATTTATCTCTCATTTTACTAAGCATTCAATTATGTTCAGGCAAATCGATTACTCTTCTTATTAACATGGCAATGATTCGTTCAATAGCTGTGTCAGTGTAACTAGCATGCAACATTAATTTCTATATTTTAGCATGACAATGGTTCCATCTCTTTTAGGCAAACATATAAGTTCTCTTAGTAAGCATGCATATCATTCTCAATGTGAACATTATCTATTTAGTAAACAAGCATTTCAAAAACTCAAATTCATTATTAAGGCTTGCAAGAATCAGAGAATAAAGTTTTGCCCACTCACTTAGATCAATCGTCTTGTGTTTCGATCGAGAAATTCTTCGAGAAGGCTTTCGCTCGAGCCAGCAAAGCGATATCTCTTGTACATAGTGCCAACGCGGAGCGGGGCACTACAGTGTGGGGAAGCTTGCGGCAAACTTATGACTTGTAAAATAATTTTTGAAAATAAAATAAATTTTCAGGGGGTGCAACCGTGCCCTCTCAGCCCCACTTCCCTACTATCTTGCCCATATATTATGGAATCATATTCATTATTGATTATGGAAGTATAGACAGCGTACTACCGCAGAAACTGTGGTGTAAGCTGGGCATGACCATGCACTCGTACCCAATTATTTGGGAGCAGATCATGACAATTATCGACTTGCTTTCAGGCTTGTGCATCTGATAGATGGCACAATTGACAATCACTTTATCTTTCACAAGAATTCCATATTAGATTTTTTTTTGACGTTTGTTTCACTATTCTGAAATATTCTTCGAAAACTTGGAATTAGAGGAAAGTACCACAAAACTTTTGTTAGTACTCTAATTGTTGGTTCTATAGAATTGTTGCCAATCTTCTATCTTGACATTCCACAAGTGGGATAGGTTACTTCATCCTTATAATTCTTACTATATAATAAACAATCATTTGGACATGTATGGATCTTCTCATACTATATTTCCAATGCAATAAATGTTTTCTTAGAAACTTATGTAGATAATGGCATTTCAATATTTTCAGGTAACATTTCTTATGTTAATCTCAACCACCCAGAGAAACATTACCTGACATGTTGTACATAACTTTCAAGTTGTACATTTTAACTAGCACCGATAACTTTCTAAATTTTGTACAACCGATGTATAATGGTATTTCAGCATCCTTAAGCAATATCCTAAATTCATTCGGATTGCTTTTCATATTAATAATCGTATGACCCTTGAACCATCTCTATGACACTAGCTACATGGTCTAAATTAAATATTTTAGATCGTACATCCACAACTGTCTCAGACTCACGAATTAGTTCTTCTCCATCCCAGTGCCAATTATTATAAGTTAGATTAATACCATTATGATATTTAATAACATTTTCAGTTTGAATCTTGAGATTTTTACATCTAACACATGGACAAAGTATGTGATTAGGGCCACACACATGGAATAATACAAATCTCATAAATCTTTTAACTCCATTAGTTGGATAATCTATTAGCATACATCCAAGACTTATCCATAATAGTATTATTTACAAATACAAAAATATAGAAAAAATTAAATTAATAGATTATGTAAATTTTACCGAATTCTAGACAGAAAATTTAGTACCAAAATAAGTCAAATCAGCGACGAATTTAGCAACTCCGGAAGATGATGTCGCTAATTTTATTGTAATTAACGACATATCTAAATGATGTCGCAATACGCCGCTATCAACGAATTTCAGCGACGTTTAGCAACTACCTTTAGTATTATGAAATCAAACGTCGCCAAGCGTTGCTATATTTTTAATAACGATGACGTTTACCGACTTCACACTTTATATGTCGCAGTATATTAAAACTTTTGCGACGTTTAGCGATGTCAGGTATAGACGTCGCTAAGTTAATTCATATAGGGTTTCGCTGGTTGGTTCGACTTTTCATTCCTCTTCCCAAAATTTTTATTGTCCACCCCTCCCCCCTTGTTCCCGCCGACCGCCTCCGAGCCCCCGGCGACCCCAATCCTCCCCGGAGACCTACCCGCCGTGGCGACCCCTCGACTTCGGCCCTCTTCTCTCCACGACCCCCAGACGCAACTCCTCCCTCTGCTGCCCAGCTGCTCCCCTCCGACATAGTCCTCCTCCGTCGAGCCCTCCCTCAGGCTCTCCTCCTTCCTTCCTCCCCACTCGTTAAACCATAATCCAGGCCCGGACACAACCAGGACACACACACATGACACAACCTGGACACATTTACACAGGACACAACCCTAACCCTGCAACATAGACATGGACATATGGACACACACACATAGGACACAATCCATGATACACAGGATACACACATGGACACGGACACACACGGCTACACATACAGACACACATGGACAAACACCCTAGTTAATATGGAAATTTGGTTGCATAATTCAAAAATTTGGTTGCATAATTAGGAATTTGGGTAGTACATAGCTATTTGTGTTTATTTGTGTCCATTTAGATATATATTCTCTATTTGTTTATCACTATGCTATATAGTAGTTTGTTAGAATTTTTAGGGAGATATGGATATTTGGTTAAAGTATTATTGTGATGTGTTAATATATAGCTAGGTAATGGGTATTAGGCTAAGATATTATAAGATATTTATTATATATAATCTATATTAAGTATATGATCCATAATATAGTCTTTATTAACTAGTATAACTTAGAAACCTAGTATAGCAAGGTATTGACCTAGAATGACTTGATAAACCTAGTATTGACTAGTTTAGCTATATAGGCCAATCCAATTATCAACTTGGAACCCAAAGTACCAGAAGCCATGAGACGTCCATTTACTGGAGTTTGAAATCTTTGGCTGTACTTTTCGCTCTAGTACCTACAGACTTCTACCGATCTAAGAGAATTGTTAGATCGCTATGGATGGGATATGAGAAAATCGATTTGTGTTACAATAGGTGCATGTTGTACTATAAAGAAGACAAAGATGAAGCAGTGTGCAGATTCTGTGGTGTTGATCACTATAAGGCAACGGGTACTGAAAAGACTCCCAATGCAAGAAAGTCGACCGATTCGATGCAGTACCTCCCTTTGACGTCGCAGTTGTAGAGGTTATTTATGGTGAAGGAGACTGCCGAAAACATGAGTTGGCACAGGCGGGTACTCATGTGGATATAAACTACCGGCGTCGATATCAAGGATATGAACCATTTGTTCTATCAAGCCAGGCTCAGCTAGTGTACTTCATAACTTATCCTAAACGAGAAACCGGAAGGCCAGATTGGTGGGCAGTCTGTAAGACTAAAGCTAGAAATATCTTTGACGTTGATGAAATATCTTATCAAGAAGACGACCTACCTCTTTTTGCAAATATTATAGATGTGGACTCAACAAAAGTTACTCATGACATATTTTATCAAGTAGAAGAGGTAGAAGTATCAGAAAATGATGACGAAGTAGATGAAAGTGAAGATAAAGAGGAAGTTGAGGAGGAGGAGGAGGAGGAAGACGAACAAAATGAGTTTTTAGATGATGATTGAAAATTAAATAAAATTCATTTAGACTTTTTTTGTGGCCTACTTGTGTGATACTTATGTTTGTGACGATGATACATACATATCTCTGTGTATTTGTGGCCTAGTTTTGTGATACTTATGTTTGTGACGGTAATACATACTTATGTTTTGTGATGGTGACACTTTTATCATTTAGACTTTTATTGTAGCCTAGTTCACAACTTCTGTGTATTTCTTTCTGTCATGTAATCTAAATATCTCTGTTTATTTGTTTTATCATTATATGTTGTTCTCAGATATGTCTGGACAATGCGGACCCTATTCTCGCGGTAGATCCTCTAGACGTCCTCTTTAGGACACGGATACTCCTTCCCGATCCTCGTCCCCGAGTACTCCATACTATTGACCAACAGTAGCTCAGACTGCGACTGCAACGACCGTACGTGGCAGTACTCCTGGGACCAGCAGTTCCAGGATTGAGAGTATCCCGTCTAGTGTTCCTGCTCTATCCAGTGTTCCTGCTGCTGATGGTACCACAGAGACAAAGAAGGAGATGGCGGTCGAGCTGACTCCGTCTCCATATCAGAGCGATCCTCCGTGTGCTCTGCCGGATGAGACGAGAATGGAGATTTGGGCCGATGGCCCTACAAAGTAACTTAATTAGTTATTTGTTTCTTATGAATATATATATTCACTTTTTAACGTATTTTATTATCAATGTATATATCGATATCGTCCCCAGGCGGTACAGAGAGCACTGAGACATTTTCTGAGGCAAAACTATGGTGGGCCATGGATAAATTACTTGGATGCCTCAAAAGAGAGAAAGACGTTCTGGTTTGGGCACTTCATGGTAAAATTATATTTGATTTTAACATCAGTAATATTTATTTTTATGTTAATATTTTATAACTAACTATTGTACTTCTTGTAGAGAACATATTTCTATCCACCACACTGGGCGGCACAGATCGAGCAGCAGTTTCCTTCCGTCGTCGCCAAGCTCATCCGTGATGCTATGGATGACCAGAAGGCTCGTGATCGCGAAGGAAAATCGATCCAATGCTGGATCACGCCTAAACAGTAGACTGTGATGAGGGCTAGATTCAACGAGGATAGGTATAGGAAAAAGTCGGATAAGGCCAAAGCGGCTCGGCAGAGGGTGGGAAAGTGGTATGGTGGGTCGATTTCGATGACAGAACATTTTCGTCGCTTGGTACATCTTTCATTGTATACGTACAATTTTTAATTATCGTGGCCTAATTTTTAACTTTAATAACAAATAATATATTTCTTAACAGGTCTAGAGGGGTGAGGACGCAAATATGGTGATAGTGTTCCTCGCCACTCATAGAAAGGAGGGACAACTTATCGATGATAGGGCGACATAGAGCTACGTAAGTATTACTCTTATATTTTGTTAATTTTGATATAACTTAGCAAAAATACATGTAATTAGTAATAAGTACCTAAGATATATAGTAAGTAGTACGCTTATCGATAAAAATATTTTTTTCTTTGATGAGTATAGGAGGCTCCGCGAAGAGTCGACCCAGCCCATACCTGGAGAGGTAGGTAGTTCCTCGAAACCCCGGCCCACCCAGCTCCGTCGGATGAAGAGCTATGGATGAGAGCCATTTGTGGTCTACATAAGGTAAAGTACTACGATACGGGATCCTACGACGTCTATGTTGCATCACCGTTCTCTAGGATGCCCTCTACCGATGTACATACCCCACAGCCCTCCCAGAAGTCACAGCAAGCCCAGGAGAGAGTTGACCTTCAGATCGCATCTCTGCATGACGAGTTGATGTAGAGGATTATGGTGCAGTTGCAGCCGTAGATGGACGATGCGACGCTCATAGCACGTTTTGAATCGCTGGAGCGTAGCATCATGGAGTTGAGGGATCTGGCCACGTCGATAGAGCGCAACGTAACGTCGCTGCAGGAGTCGCTATCACTACCCCATTTCCAGAGCAGGGTATTTTTTTATTTTAATTTGGTTAATTGTGTATTTATCATAAATATTTGTATTAATATTTAATTGTTGATTGTATTTTTTTATTAGTTATTTTAGTATTTTGGCTAGCCTGGACCCATGTCAGACCCAACCAACACCCTTGTCAGACTTATTTATTGGCTTAGAATAGTTATTTATATTTTTATTATCTATTTAGAGTGATTAGGGATTTATTAGAGTGCATTTGGAACCCCAAATCCAAACCCCAATTAGGATGACTTGATTTGGAGGATATTTTGGTCATTTAACCAAACCCAAACCCAAACCCTTAACCCCTTGGCTGACCAAAACCAGCACCCTCCTTCATTTCTTTCATTCTACTTCTTCTTCTTCTTCTTCTTCTTCTCCACTCTCCACTCTTTTCTTCTTCTTCATTCTTTCAATTTCTACATTCCAAGTAAGTTTTCTCCATTTTTTCTATTCCTTCTTCTATTTCTTCCATCAATGCAAACCCTAACCCTCTCATTTTCTTCTAACCTAGGTGTGTAGAGCTTAGAATTGATGTTGGAGCTTGGGTTGGAAGCTTCGAAGCTTGGTGTGGTAAATTTGGGGCTTTTTGGAGACTTTGGCTTGGGATTCCAACTCCCAAAAGATAAATCCTGATTTTTTCCCTTATGATTACTCTAATATAGTGTAATTAGTAGTTTAGAACCTTCCTAGACCTTAGGGCTACCCGTGGGAGGAAATTGGAGCTTGTTTGGATGTGTTTGGAGACTTTGACATTAGGTTTTGTGTCAATTTTGGGTAAAATTCAAGATTAGCCCAATTTTTGG